>JAPMOR010123474.1:256388-273022 GCA_026543865.1 Argiope aurantia
CACACACACACACACACACACACACACACACACACACACACACACACCTCCATCAGTTACAAAATCAGTTCGTGTTTGATATTGTAACTTATAGTAACTTATATTTCTAGAACAAATTCTAGTTTTGTGAAAAAAGTCTAGCTTTGTGAAAAAAGTCTAGCTTTTCTATACAGACAGATTCTGTTTATCTTTATTTGTTTAAGAAATACTAGCCACCCACCTTCGACGACTAATTCTTAGTCAATTATATTAATGTTATTAATTTAATGATAAACTGCATATCACAATAACAAAAGAGTACTATCTTAAATTCAGTACTAAGAGAAAAGCATCTTGATCTTAGTAATATCCGCAAATTGGAGAAATCTATTCAATTATTAGGGATTTAAACTCTGTTGGTGTATTATTTTGAGATATATCTTCAAAACTTCAGGTTGGTGGGGATCAAGTGGCCATTACTGACATATAAAGATGGCAAGCAAATGAAATAAATTTTTCTAAATCTGGCTAGGGAACTCTGTTACTTTTTCTGCTCATACTGGATTTATAGTAAAACAGAATTTTCGAAATTATTCTGAAAACTGAGGCGTGGAGAGGGTGGACGATCAATAATGGCCTGTTACACCTGAAATTCATGAATTATAATTTTTTTACAGAAATAATACACGTGTTTTGAATAGTTTCATATAATACAAGAAAATTATTTTTAAAAAATTATAATTTTTTTCATGAAATTAAAAAATTAAAATGAGCCGATGACTACATAATGAATTAAACAATATCTCAACGACACAAATAACATTATAATAATTCTATATTTATTCAATATATAGTATTTTCAATGATAGAACTATTAATACAACAGCCCTCTTGGTACCTTTCCAAGCTTCTAGTTTAACCCTTTCTAGAGCCGTTGGAAGTATGCTTCCTACCAAATTTATCAATCTTTGTATGAAATTATATAGGTTGGCATAAGTTCTGACAAATTTTTTTAGTAAGTCAGAAACTTAGATGCTTCAATTCTTTATCTCAGACAAAATGATGCGTCTTGATTTGTTACTTAATTATTAATTAACCAAATTAAATTTATCTAATAAGCTAAATGAATACTTTTTCTTATTCTAATTTCAAGCCTAAAAATATTTTTACATAATATGACTAGAAAAAAAAGGGCCCTTTAAAGGGTTAAATCTAATTCTGGTATTACTATTACTATATATCGATAGCTTCTGCAAATGTTTATCAAAAAGCATTTAAAAGCGAAATTCCAATCACTAATTTTTGCCCTTTGGAACAGTTATACGAAGCTTATAAATCGAAATAAAAACGTGTAGCCAAATGGCTACAGGATGCACTGTAGGGCTAAGAGAACACAAGCTTTCATATAAAACAAAAATAGGTGAAATAGGGACAATGGCTTGGACTGTTTCGTTAGATTTCTTTGTTATTTTGAATAAATATATAGTTCGGTTCTTAAAATTGCACCGGATATCAAAATAATCTAGTGTTATTTCGAAGTATAAATTAAATTTTTCTAGGAATAATTTACAAATTTCTATAGAAATAAATAATGGACTCAAAACACAGAAATTCCAGTTATCGCAAGAAAACACTGCGAAATTCCCAAAAATCTTATTTCTGTAAAAAGACATTAATATGCAAATTGTGAAATGTCTGCTGACGTTATCGACACAAATTATACTAATTGGTAATTGTTTTTTTTATCTTACTTTCTCTTTCTTTACATGTTTGAGGTTTCATATTTATTTTATGCTAGTTTTTTGAATAGCAGCTTAAAATATGTTGACGTGATATTCTAAGCACGTAAGTATTCAATATCTCATGCAACTACTTTACATCTGAGCATGATGTAAACAACTAAGGCATAGATTTTCATTCTCTAATTAATGTGAAAGATATAAGGTAAGGTATTCATCTTATTGCTACGTGTGAGTCAAGGCATTTAGTTATAAAACATGTGATAATTTTTTAAAAATCTTCTTTTAGTGCTTTCACTCTGGAAGGTATTCTTAAAGTGATAGGATTTTTTTTTTTAATTTTCAAGTTGGCATTTTATACAATCATGCTACAGACATTATAGATATTTGTCAATGAGCTTGTTTTTCAGTGATAAAGCTGAGATTTTCAATAATAATAATAATAATAATGAAGAAATAATGTAGATATTTAATATAACAAGCGTTTTCTTTTATAAAATACTAGCCGCCTTTGGCGCCAATCTTAATGCTCGTTAAAATTTTAATAATTAAACATTTTATGTAATTCCTACTTTAATAGCTTCTTCATTAAAATATTTAAAAACTTCAAATTTTGTTAGTCATATAATTCAATCATAATATTATAAAGGCCTTCAGTCATAACGTAATATGTATCTCTCTAATTTTCTAATTTATACTTTAAATTGTAGTGGAAATGATTAAACTGCAATTAATAATATTTTTTATTGAAACAAAGTATTTTTTTAATAATATGATTACTGAAAACAGAGTCACTGAACATTTAAACCTCATGGACACTAAAGAATATATTTCTTAATTTATGTAATATCTCAAGAATTTTTCAACAATATTTTCTCAGATCATCATGAGCAGACAATGTTTGATCTTAAATGCATCAAACACTAAGAAAATAAAATTAATCGTTTAAAATAATCGGTCGAAAACAGGTTAAAAAAACTACTTAAAAAAACGATGTACTTAAAACTATAAGCATATACAAAATATATATGGCTAACATAAATACAGTTTAATTATAAACGCATAAAACTAACCTAAAAATAATTTAAATCAAGTCCGCATCCGTTGAAAATAGTTGTCAACAATTAGAACACAATGAGCATGCGTGAATTTTCAACGCCAGTTATGGTAACGCAAATGCGTGAATTTTCTACACAAGTCGGGGTAACGCTACGCAGATTAGAAACTTTTAATTTCCTTTATTCAGTTTTATTTTAATTCAAAAGTACTTCAGAATGAATCTGAAAGATCGATTAGTTAACAATGTTTAATTTTAAATGCATCAAACCCTAAGAAAATGAACAGAATTGTTTGAAATAATCGGCCGAAAATATGTTAAGACTATCCTTGTTAGCGTGGGAAAAAAAATGAAACCTTACTTATTTGGCAGTGGTGAAATGAAAAGATTATATTTTTCATAATTTATGTAATATCTCAAAGAATTCAACAAAAATTTCTCAGATTCTGCATAAAATTCAGTTTTTAGTTTTGCTTTCAAAAGGATTGAAATGAAATCAATAATAATATTTCGTTCTGACCTATAAATATATTTCGAAAATTTTAAAATCTAAATTTAATGCAGTAAGGTATCATATTCTGAGAAATATTCTGGAAACACCAAATTTTAAATAAATGAATGTTTCTATTTTCCACGATCAACTAAGACTGATTTATGAAACTCCGAATGTTAAAAATTTAGAAAAACTCAACATTTTCATAATCTTAAGCCAATTAATCTTGAGAAATCTGCGTGCTGATTGGCTTATTTTCTTTGAAACGATCGATGGAAAATCTAAAATTATCCTTTTTTTATTGAATAGTGATATTCAAATTTTCATTAATCATTCAGCTTAAGTGATTGATTTAGTTGATTGGAAATTAACTCTTTTTATTTAAAATATTAGTGTTTCAAGAACATTTTGTTAAACGTGATTTTCACAGCAGAAGCTTTATGTAAAATCAAAAATTCGTTATTTATTAGAGCATTTATTGAATCAAGTTACATAAAATGTAACCATTTTCCACTTAGACCATTTTAGCAGATTTGTGTTTTACTAAAGGTTTACAAATTAGCTGTGTGGCCATTATTTGAATGGATATCCTGTTCATATTAAACAAAACTTGCCGTAAAATATAACTGATTTATTGGATTAATAATATAGATACTGTAAAAGATCATAAAATAGTTTTTTTTAAATTTATTTTTTAGAAAAAATAATATTTCATATTTGTTTCATTTCCTACAGACACGTGCCAAAAATTATATTTTTGCAGATTTCCTTTCCAAAAAAAGATTTAATTTATTTTTAATTGGAGCTTTAATCAATGTGATGGCAACACTTTGAAAAAAGCTAATTTTTTCCCATGAATGCGAAACGTGCTCGTGCAGCTTAAATTTTATTTTTATTTTATACGAAAAAAATTGTTGAAAAATATAGTTAAAATATCTATTTAAAAATTCATTAAAAATAGAAATTTAATTTTAAGGTTAAAACATTGGTATCATTTAAAAGATAAATATTTGATCTTTAACTTCATGTAAAAATCTTTTTTGTGCCGTAATATTTTCGGAAGTTATAGCTGAAACACGCCAAAATTTCGCTTAAGTTTTAAATAAATAAAATTCTAATTAAAAATTCGAAAAAATACCCACCCCTCCACACACACCTTTATTTTAAGAGTATTTTTTTCAAATTTTCATTTTTTTTAAAAAAATTTCAACTGATTCATTTAATCTAACTGATCTGCTCAACGTTTAACCGCTTATTTTATAGGTTTTCTTTAATACCACTTTTTACCTTTTTGAATCAATAGGCTTTAATTCTATGTCTAAATTTTCATTTTCCCCTCTCTTATACAGCTCGATATCTGGGAAAAATATAATAACTTATCTTTAATGGTCAACCCAATAATTTAAAGCAATAAAATTGCTATTATCTGCTTATTTTAATCTATTTGTGTACATTCAAACCGAAGAAATTTTACAATATATAGATAATCAACACATAAAATGTTTTAAATGTCAGGCTAATTAGAAAAAGACTATTTTTATTGTTTTTACTTAATTGCTGGGGAAATAATTTACTTTGATTTTTATTTTATGTCCTAACAAATATTACTGTCTCTCTCTATGTAATATCATTTCAAGTTTACTAATAAATTTTATGCAATATAGTAATGTTATTATTTTATAAATAATATATAATACAAGTGTTTGGAATTTCTGTTTTTGATAAAAGATGTTCATAACAATTAATTTTAAGTAATTAATTAAATCACAACGAAAAATATTATTATTTTTCGATAATAGGTTAAAGTTGTTCTTGTCATTGACCTTATAAGTTTAAACTATCAATTCTTGTATATATATTGGGTTGTTCGGAAAGTAATTTCATTTTTTCCCAACAGAGGATTTAATTGTATTTTTTTTGCACCCAACTTCACATTTAAGCTGTATAATTTTTATATGCTTTGAGAACTCATACAGCAAGGCTTGTGTGTGAAAAATTCCAGTTAATTCTACGCAGTAGTTTTTGGTTGGTGCCCTTTTAAATATGGAGAGCGATAAGCAGCATTTTCGACATATCTTACTGTTTTACTACAGAAAGGGTAAAAATGCTGTTCAAGCCAGAAAGAAATGGACCGATGTGTATGGAGAAGGTGTGTTGACAGTACGCCAGTGCCAGAACTGGTTCGCTAAATTTTTTAGACGGTAAAACCTTCACCTCAAATGAGGAGGTCAAAAACCACCTCGATCAGTTTTTTGGCAGCAAAGACCAAAAATTTTATGAGCGTGGAATGATGCTACTACCAGAAAGATGGCAAAAGGTGTTGGACCAGAAAGGCCAATATATAATTTAATAAAGTATTTGTTTATTATACGAAAACTGTCTTTCATTTCCACAAAACAAAACAAAAAAAAAACGAAATTACTTTTCGAACAACCCAATATATAGATATATTTCGTGTATCTCGGAAACAGCTCTATTTGGATCAAATTTTATATTTAGTTAAGAGTTTGTTTATTAATCTATATTGGTGCCTTTCCTTAAAAACGCAATTTTACACGCACACGCACACATTTCTTTTTACAACAAAATATTAGAATAAGTATATTCAATTTCCTCTTCGAAGTGTGACCAGTATAGTATAGTGATAAGAATGATGCGTGCGTTACGGGTCCTCGGTTCGAGTTGCGCCTTTTTGCTTTTAATTTTATCTATATAGATGTCTTTCCTAAAAAACACATTGATTTTACACACACAAATATTTTTTTATAATTGGCTATTAGAGCCTTTTCTATCTGCTCTCATGCTGACAATGTCATATACGTCATCTTGGATCCGGTTTCATCACGGTAAAACTGAATGTAAGTTCAAAAATATCAGTAACGATAGAGAAACTGTAAAATTGATACTGTAATGTAATAGATTGTTTCGAATAATGTATTATACTAAGTGAATTCATGATTTTTTTTTATTTAAATGACCAGTTCATATATAGTGAAGATTGAAAAATATTCATACGTAATCAGTATGTGATTCATATCTAAATATTTTCTCCGGAAAAAAAAACCCTGCCGAGCAAAGCTTGGTCTTCTAGATATTAGTTAAATTAAATAATAATAAGAAATAGAGATTAGAAAAATGAAATTGGGAATTAATATTAACAGATGGAATTTAATCAAATACTTCTTTTTATTTAACAGGCTCATTTTAAAAATTATTAATTCGATTTTGGCAACACAAAAAAAAAATCGTTTGTAGCATTAAGAAGAGATACGTGAAAAAAGCGAAAAAAAAATCGTCTGATTTTTTTTTACTGTTTCTGGTTGATAAAGCAACGGTTTTATTTCTTAATGTTTCATAATTATATATACATAGCACGACCTTGCAATCCAACGTCATTTAAATCACGAAAGAATAGGGAAAAAAATTTCAGAACGGAGAAAATCATAATAATCAAGTCATTTCGACCTTAAAAGGCCATCATTAGTGGTTAGAACAACATATTTTAGAAAATTGTGCAAATAGTTTTTAAAAGTGCATTAAACGCAGCTAAAAATGCATTAACTGAAATTACTAATCAAGGTAATTTAATTAAACTTTTGTTTGAAGAAAATAAAAATACGATAGAATTTGGATATCATCAAAAAGTTTCCTGTATTATAAAATAATTATAGAAAAGAAAAATATTATGAAGATATTCAAAATTTCTATAAAATTTAGAAAGCTTTCTGTGCGTAAATTTGGTCAACAGCATGTCGAGAAATAACCTGTTTCATCTGTCGCTTATTCTTAAATATAAAACAAATTTAACAAATTTCCTTAATTATAAAACAGTGCAAGGTATTGTTGTAAAAAGAACTTTAAAATATTTTTAAATATTAATTAAAATTAGGGAAAAGTTCTGATGAGTAATCTTGTTCTATTTCTCTCAGATTCTGTTACTAATATAGGTGTTATTTTTGACGCAAAATTTTGTTCATAACATATTGAGGGCATAGTCTCAAAGGCATTTAAAAAACGTAAAAAAAGTTTCGAACATAGATGAATAGATATGCGGAACTCTGAAAATAAAAATCTGAGTACTCTTGGCATTCATGTTCCTGTCAACGATTCATAATTTTTATACGGGGAAGAGGGTGTGAAACATCTTTCTTAAGATGCATGCAAGAAAGTTTTGTATTAACCACATTCGCAAGTTTCAAATGCATTCCGTGTGCTAATTCCTTTATATGTGTCTAAATAAAATAATGACTCCACTGAAAAATCTATTTTTGTCAAAAATACCAGAAATAGTTTTATTCAGTAACGTTAAACACCGACCAACTTGCTTAGTAAGACCGTTTAAATTTTCTTTCTGCGTTCATGCTTTTGGAAATTACAGTGACTATAGCATGTTCATAAATTATATTTTAAAGCTATATTTACATTTTTAAATGTTTGTTTTCCAAATTCTAAATTTCAATAAAATATCTTGCGAAGATACCAATTTAAAATTCAATATTTATTTTTTCTCCCTTTATTATGTTTGCATGCATTCGAAAGTACCGACATACAGACGGTTAGCTGTTTAACGGATTTGATTTAAAATTTGAGAGGTATTTATACTTTATATGCTAAATCCATGTACAAAATTTTATATATCTAATTCTTTACGTTGTTTAGCTATCGAGTTCACTTGTAGTCGGACTTCTTGCGAATGGATTTTGTTCAAAATATGACATAAATCTAAAAATATGCTTGTGAATCCATTCAGCAAATTTCACCTGTCTAGCTTAAAGTGGTTTTGAGTTGTCATGTTTGCAAACACAATAGACAATTGATAGACAAACATAATACAAACAAATATGTTTTTTCAAATTCAGGAATATCTGAAACGTAGAGCACGATTTTTTTGGTGATTATAATATTTTCTCTGTACTTAGTATGCGAGAAAGTAAAAGTATTTCTTCTCATTTTCAAAGTACTTTTGACTTTTAGCTGTTATACTTTTGTTTCATAGGTGCTTTTTCAATCTAATTTATCTAAAAAAATTGTATATATTTTATGAGATTTTTCAAAAAATGTGTCACGAATTCAGATACAAACCTTCTTTTAACTTCACCTTTTTTTGTTTCTAAATATTTAAACCTATTCCGTGGTCACAATAAATTGTATGTTACGATTTATCGTTTTTGTAAAGGTTTGTGATCCCACTTCTTAGGTAGATTCTTATAGGAAGACTCTATTGCTATGGTTCTCATGACAAGACTATGGGAAAATTTCTGCAGTTCTTCGCCGATAATGGTCCCTAAAACCCGAAATTATCTTTCGTTCAAAAGTTTATATATGCTTATAACACTTTGCCCATGTTATCTTGTAAACAGGATAAATACAGTAATTTTGTTTGAATTTTAACTAGCTTCCAAGTGGGTAAAAGACCTTGATGAGTTCTTAAATGGGCCATCTAGCTCAAAGGGGTTGGAAATGGTGGGAGGGGTTGAAATTTCCATTTCGCTATAAATTCCTTAATGTTGAAGATAGAAAAATAAATTCAATTAGCCAAATTAATGCCTCATTAAGACAAACAACTTTTGTGTGTAAAGCTTTTCGATAACTGCGATATTTTAGAAATTAGGGGCTAAAAAGTAATTTTTGAGCCTTAATTTTTGGTTTATGTTAGTGAACTCCATGCAAGGTAGTTACAAATTCGTGACATGGCATTTACTATCCTTATCCAAGATCTTTGTGGCATTATCTAAGGTCCAAAATTTTATGCGGGTAAAGGAAGGATGCGATAATGTTTTGGAAAGACTATTCTCGTTGGTTTTTGTCCAAGGATTTGAAGAAAAAAAATTAATGTAGCTTAGATGAAAAGGAATCTACCTTTGCCTTCTAGCTGCCTAGAGGAATTTTTTTTAGCTCCTCGTTTGTGAATGGTGTTATTAAAAGTCTGATTGGCTATCATACCTTTATGCAGCGTTTACCTTAAAGCACCGGAAAGAGAAAAATGTGGTTTTGCTTGTTTTAAAGTAATGGGATTTTTTTAAAGCCGAGACAATGAAGGTCTGAATTGCTTATAATATCGCATTGTCGTGAAGCGTTAATCTCTCTTAACCTTGAAAACTGGAAAATGTCTGCCGCTAAAAAAAAAAAAAAAAAAAAAAAAAAAAGTGACAATGTGACAATTAAATTCAGATTTTTTCCCCCTCAAAAGTGAGTTAACACTGTTTTAATATGCTTCCTACTTTTTTTATTTTTGTGTATATGAAACTAAACAAAAAACTGTAATGCGCCCCCCCCAAAAAAAAAAATAATTTTAATACATTTTCTTAAATTTTTCTAAGTTTGAAAAAACATTTTTTTTTAGAAATGTTTTTTCTTAAGCTTAGTAATTCGAAATGCATTTAATTTTTATATCAAAATTGTAGATTTTTAAATTTAATTTTTGACTAAATTCATCAAAGAGCAAACTCGATGTTTTTCTTTGTGTATTCCCTTATGGAATAATATTTCGATAATTTTAAAACGCTTTGAGCTAAATAGATGAAATCTGGCACATATCACCCCTTTAGTAGATCCGCTTAATGTTTTGGGCCATATGTATTGAAAGGCTGATTACTTGTTCAATCAGTTTCTACTTTCTCATATACGAATTACTGTAATTCTCTAAAAATTCGATCTGGAGATTTTGATGTATCTCCAAGTATCATATCTTTCCGAGTCTGAAAAACATATTTTTGGAATTCTGTCTGTGAACATGATAATTTAAAGACACATTGAGCTAAATCAATGAAATTTGGTATGCAGTGTTGTCACCAAATTTTTAGATATCATCCGATCAAGGTCTAATCCGATTTTGTCCGAATGTTTAGAGAATTTAGATCAAATTCGCTGTAGAGAAAACTATTTGCTTGTGTGTGAAATTAATTTTTTGTAATTAAAATTACAAATGTATTACATTTATATACAATTAAATGTATATGAATTCGATAACTTAAAAATGCAATGATTTTGATAAATAAAATTTCTTATGCAGTCTCATGGCTAAATCTATAAATGAAAGTCCAGTTTTGGAGCAAATCGATAGAATGAAAAGCACCCAAAATGTATACAGTCATATTTCGCAACAAAACAACAACAACAACAACAAAAAAAAAAAAACAACAAGAAAAATAAAATGTAAAAGAGCGGCTCGGTTAAGGATCGATGTTTCGTAGAACAATTATCAGGGAGACACCGTGTCGTCACATCTTGGATTGGCCTGTATCTGTCTGTATTGAGAGCATGGTAACGAAGATATTCCTTATATTTACATGGAATAAATGCGAATGAATAGCGTTGTCAAAAAGTTTCTTATGGATTCATGCCAGGTGTCTATTGAATTTTAAACGATAGATTATGTCTCTGGTCTAGATTATGGGGCTAAAAGTGGATAAAACTGACATCGATGACCTAGTTGTTATAGTGAAAACTGTCATAATAACTTATAGAGCTGCATGCTGTGTCACAGCAAAAAAGATGCGGAGAAGATTTCGCCAGGAAAAGAAGAAGTAATAGATACAACAGAGTAACATCCTATCAGTGAAATAAGGGATACTGATAGCGTGGGGAAATTATTGCATCTTATATTGAAAAACATTGGCTTAATAAGGCAATAGCTATGTGTGCTACAAATTCATTTTACAATAGCGCCGTGTTCCATTTTAGTCAAATTTTGAAGCGTAGCCAAAGACAAGTGCCTTTAAACAATTTTCATGTAAAAAAATTAACTTATAAAATAGGAAAAAATTCCTCTCGGCAAGCTGGAAGGTAAAAGTAGATTCTTTTACAATTAAGCTACTATCGGGAAAGATGATGTTATATTGATGTTAGAAACAGCCAAAATTAGGGCTTGAAATTCACTTTTAGCCCCTAACTTCTAAGATGTTGCAGTTATCGAAAAACGTTAAATGCAAAAGTTATTCGTCTTAATGAGGCGATAATTTGGCTGATTGGATTTATTTTTCTGTCTTGAATATTAAGGAAGTTATAGAGAAATGGAAATCCCCCCACCCCAACATTTTCACCCTTTGAGCTAGATGGCTCATTAAAGAACTCATCTGAGGTTTTTACATTTTTAACAATATATTCAAGCCGGTTAAAATCCAAGCAAAATTGCTCTTTTTTTTTTTTTTTGAGCGAAGGGTGATTTGGGGTTCTAAGGACCATAATCGGCGAAGTTCTGCAATAAATTTTCCTAAAGTCCTGTTATGAGAACCATTGCAATAGGTAGTCTTCCTATAACAATCGACCTAAAAGATTCGATTTTTTTTCGGAAGGAAATATATTAATTTACACGGGCTCCTATGAAAATTTATTTTGCTTAAACTAGTGTTTCGCATTCCGAATAAGATTCACGAAGAATTACGCTCGCGAAGCAAGGCTCCACATACGCACTTTTCTTCATTATATTTCAAAGCACAAAACGTGCCGTACCGCATCACTACATCCGGAGAGCATGGGGTAGGGGGATTTTCGCGTCTGAGAGTATTTGTAAACATCAATGATTTACCGCACCCCTCTCTATATTTTCCGCTATACATTCAAAGAATGCAGAAGTAGTTAAAAGGACAACCAAAATGAAGATGCCGAATTGTTTCAGTATACAATAAAATTGAGAGAAAAATATCCCACTGATTCGGTTTAAAGTGAACGAAATAACACAAAAACGCAACAAGTACCCATGTCAAAATTTCCAATCCAATTGAGAAATACAAAATGCATATTCGATTTTTTTTCAAGACATAATGAAACTAACATAAAATTTATTTTATTTTAAACTAGCCGCCTTTGGTGACCAGCCCGTTCGTCAGTATAAATGCTCACTAAAATTTTTAATTTTATGTAATTTGCCCTCTTAATAGGAAATATTCTTTTTCAAGAAAATATTTTTAAGCTACAAATTTTGATATTATATAATTCACTCATACTATTATGTAAATATCTTGCTGTTCATTGCACCATGTATCTCTTTAATTTGTTGTCAGCCCCTGTAAAATTTGAACTTTAAATTAAAATGGAAATGATTAAACTGTAATTATTATAAAACATTTTTAACTGAAACTAAGCATGTCTAAACATAAAAACAGAGCTTTTCAGCATTGAAATCTTTTGTACAATAAAAAATAATTTTCACAATTCATGTAATATCTCAAAGAATTTTTCAACAAAAATTTTTCTGATTCATCATAAAATTCAGTTTTTAGTTTTGCTTTCAAAAGAATTTAAATGGCATCAATAATAATACTTTATTTTGTTTGATCTACAAATATACTTCAAAAATTTACGAAGTTTAAATTTTATACAGGTTTATTTTGTCCTAAGAAATCATATTCTGTGGAATATTCTTAATACGCTAACTTTTAAATAAACAAATAAATGCTTGTATCTTCTGAGATCAAATCTGACAGATTTTTGAAGTTTTGAATATTACAGTTTTAGAATAATCGACATTTCCATAATCTTAGGCTTTAAGAAACCCTGGGCGATGATTAATGCATCTTTTTTAAGATGGCTGATGAAGTGGACTAAAATTGCCCGTTTGTATGAAATACATTAAAATTTTCATAAATTAGTCCATTTTAGTTATTGTTTTAGTTGATTAGAGTATGACTTTTTTTGTATAAAACATTTGTGTCTCAAAAATACTTAAATAAAATTCACGGGGCAGATAAACTATTTAAAAATTTAAAATTCGTAATTCATCAAAGCATTTATTGATTCAAGTTTCATAAAATATAATTATTTACTTCATTTAAATAATTTTGTTTGTAAAAGTTTGTCTATTGTTAACGGTTTACAAATTAGCTATTGGGCGCTCATTAAAGCGGATATCTTAAATATATTTAGCCATGTTTGCTTTAAATAAAGCTGGTTTATTAAATTAATAATGTAGATATTGTAAACGAACATAGAAAAATGTGTGTTGCATTTATTTCTTAGAAAATATTATCTTTCTTATTTATTTCATTTCATACAGACATGTGATGAAAATTACATTTTTCTAGATTTAATTTCCGGTAACTTTTAACTTGCTTTCTAATTTGAATCTTTATCTGTGTGATGGTAACACATTAATAAAAGCTAATTTTTTCGTACATATTAAATATTATTTTTATTTTGAGCGAAATAAATCGTTGAAAATTTATTTATAACGTCCTGAAATATTTTTTAAAAACGTCCTCTAAATTCGAAATTTAATTTGTTGATTAAAATATTGCTATTAATTAAAAGATATTTGCTTGAACTTTAACTTGATGTAAAAAAATATTGTTTGTGCTATAATATTTTCGAAAGTTATCGTGGGAAAACGTCAAAATTTCGCTTAATTTAAATTTATTAATTCTAATTAAAAATTCAAAAATATCGATGTGCATTCCTGAACTCCAAGGTATACATATTTCAAATTTGGTAGCTGTAATTCATGCGGTCTGGCCTATAGACCGCAACACACGCACGCACGCATGCACATACATACACAGACACACACATATGTGCTCATGCATTTTTTGAAAACAATCACTCAAAGTAATTATGAAGCACTGCATATATCAGTTCAATTTATTACTCAGGAGATATTAAAAGAAATGTTTAAAAAACAGCTCATATTCATTAACCTTCCTGTGTAGTGGAAATCTCTTATTGAGAATTATACTGTTCAAAGTATAAAACTAATTATTTGGGGGAAGTCAGCTATCTAACTCTCCGACCCGCCACGAAGGCACACGGATTTAAACCATAAAAACTGAATGGTCGGACCGCCGCAACAGCAACATTAGCGGGAACTGTGATTGAGTCCTAAGGGTCGTCACCGGCCACGGTACAACCCTCCCCGAAGGAAGTACGTCTAGTCATCGATGGGAGGATTCAGATCCCCCACCTATTAGTGTACCATCCAGGGTGGCGAGATACAATTACCATGCCGGAAGGATCTCATCCTCATTTCGAGGTGCTCCCCCCCGGGGGGAATTATTTGGGGGAAAGTGGGCTTTCAAAGATTATCTCCTTTGCTTAACACATGTCATATTCTAGATAAAAGATGGTGAGATATCTTTTTGCCTGTTTTTACACCAGTATAGTGGTTTATTTAGGTGCCGTATGGCGACTGTAATTCTAAAATCAATAATTTCAAATTCACCATCTAGGATTTTTAAGAGTCTTAAAAAGAAATTTTAAGTGGAGTCTTTTTTTTTTTTTTGATGCCTTGATGTTGAATCTTTTGACAGACGATTAAAATTAGAATTTACAATTCAAATAAAACCTACAACAAGTAATAGTTATATCATGAAAAGATATATATCTCTTGATTAAAAAAATCATTTTCTTTTAGCGAAACAATTCTACATTATAATTTTATTTTTAAGTGAAGTATATGAAATATTAATACCTGCTGTTTTGTTCAGTTTATCTCGACGTATAAATTGAATGATTATTAATATCTTATTAATCAAATCAAATAAATTTTATTTATACAATGTATTATAATGGATACGAGAAAAAAATCTGTCTAGAATTTTGTATTTTTTTGTTGATTATTTCATTAAAAAGAGAAATTGGATTCTGCAAGGTCTTTCTAGTAAGTTAGACATCATTAATGACAAACCTGTTTAACTACTTTACACGCAACATCCTTCTGCAGTCTCTTTTTCTTAGCATTTGACGATAAAAATGTCCTCATAATTCACATGGCCACAAAATTCCCCTTATTTGCATTAAATAAATCTGTCAAAGAAGAATAAAATCTTTTATCATTTTCGTTCAGTACATAAAACTTAAATAAAAAGCCCAGCTCCCAATTTTTGTATATATTTCTTATCGCATATTGGCAGCCACGATCAAAGACTGTACGTGAAAAGCATTACAAAATACCCCTTAAGCAACAGAATATATTCCACAGATGCTTATATCTCCTGAATCAAATTAAATTAACAACTTCGCTTTCTAAAACAATAGTATTATACTGACCTAAAGGGAAGAACTGTTTCAAAGGTCATGATGAAGTATCTCATCAATATCAATGAGACATATTGTGCATACCTAATTAGCCAATGACCTTTCATCGTATATTTTCCTTGCAGCTATCCGCTTTCTATCCAGTTTCGTTCTTTCTTTTCTTTTCGTTCTTCTTTCCTTCCAGTATTCCTCAGCTGTTGCAGAAATACACGAAGGCAAAAATGTCTGATCAACAATCAAAGTTCACACATCGTCCTTGACATCCCCAGGAGAGGAAGTGACGTTGAGGAGTGCCGGTTCTGGAACTTAATTTTCACTGTCTCCATTCCCTTCTCTTCAAAGAGCCGATTTGAAAGGGAGAGCAATTTTAAATGCTGGTCATGAAGGAGTGTACAACGTTGATACCGATAACCTGATCTTCCGATGCGCTTCTGGAAATTCCAGCTTAAAGTTTTCATTCGATTAATCCCTTCATTGGTTATTCACCAGTTTGTTTTATAGTGTCTAGACACTCTGTTGTGTTGATGTTCTTGTAATGCCATATCCTCGAGTGTTTGTCCCGAGATTTGTCAAGCACATGCCAAATGAATTTTCTACAGAAGAATGTTGTTTGCATGATGTCCAGGAATCCATGGGACATGGCACTGTGAGCTATCTAAAGTGATATTAGTGCTGTGATTCTAATGAAACTTTAATTCCGTGTTTGTAAGTGCAAGCCAAATGATTTGGTGTATTTGGATGACTATTTCAGCGATTGTAGCCAGACATAGTGCGAGAAGATATTCACTAAATTTTTAGAGTTCTTGCATCAGTGAATCTTCCGAATTTAAAATATATAGTCAGTGTGATAAGTTTTATTTCATGTATTGCTGCTTGGATTATGTTTGTGTGTTGATATTTTTCAACAACTATTACACTGCAGCCTTAAAAATCTACTTTTAATTGAAAGTAACATTTGATGTTTACATGTTAAAAAGCAATCTGAAGTTTTCTCTGAATAGAAAGTGCTCTATAGACTCATTCGAAATCTACATCGAAATTGAAATGATGAACTGATTCAATTAAATTCTTCATTGAAATTGAAACTGTTAACAGATTCAGCTGAAATCTACATCTGTAGTGAAATTGTTAACAGATTCAGCTGAAATCTACATCTGTAGTGAAATTATTAACAGATTCAGCTGAAATCTACATCTGTAGTGAATTATTAACAGATTCAGCTAAAATCTACATTTGTAGTGAAATTATTAACAAATTCAGTTGAAATCTACATCTGAAGTGAAGTTGTTAACAAATTCTGTTGAAATCTACATCTGAAGGGAAACTGTTAACATATCCGGTTGAAATCTGCATCTGAAGTGAAACTGTTAACAGATCTAGTTGAAATCTACATCTGAAG
>JAPMOR010123474.1:273032-306136 GCA_026543865.1 Argiope aurantia
TCTGAAGTGAAACTGTTAACAGATCTAGTTGAAATCTACATCTGAAGGGAAACAGTTACATAAACTCATCTGAATACTGTGAAAAAATATCTGGTGCTTGTATGCAAGATTCAGAGGCATGATGTGAGAATCATGTAAGATTCTGTGATGTTCTAATTACTTAATCATTATTCATTAAGCATTAATATAGTGATTGGATATCCTTTGTTTTCAAAGAAAATGAACAAAGCTATATAACCATTCTTTAATTTTCATCACTAATTTGTTTTGAACAATGAATTTCAAAATATTCTGCACGTGTTGTTACGCGTTTCTAATCACATCAATCGAATCGAGAGCCAGACTGGATTACGAAAAGAGATTCGCTCTCGCTCAAGCTCACAATGAGCGCATGTTATGGAAAGTGATGTGTGGTGTGCCTCGAACGCGTGTTATGAAATTAGAAACTGCACATCTCCGGGTGATGCCACCAGCCACATTGATTCACAGATGTGGTGATTCTACAGGGTGTTGTGACTTTTCTACAGAGAGGTGTGTGGCAAAACACAAGGAGGAGGTGACTGTGTTTGCATTTGTCAGGCCTCGTTCAGGTACATTTAAGAGAAAACATGGAAGAAACAGAATTAAAAAGTTCGTGTTCATGAACCATACAGAATGTTACTGTAAGAATGTCGTAGATACCCCTAAGTAAAATAATAAATGAGCAGACATTGGAAGTGTTAGAGAACTGAACGCATTATCGCATTTTCAAAAAAAAAAAAAAATGAAATTTTATTATTTGTCATTTAAAAAATATTTTTATGTTCGTATTATAAACTATATTTCAGAAATATATGAAAAATTCATTTTTCTTTTACGATAGTATATCAAAGAGAAAATGCATGTGGTTACCATCTGCATTTTCTGTGAATAATGTAGGCAGCTATCATTGACAACAACATTCCATTTTTTTAAAGTTTATTGTTAGATGTTCGAAATATTGAATTATTTTATTCACATAAAATGATGAAATGGTTGTAAAAGGATATTACAGTGCTGGAAAACTTTTTTTTATTTTGGGATTTTTTTTAAATGTTGGATTTTTGTAAATATCTAATGAAGATATTAAGAATTGTTTTGCTTTATTCTATCTGCTTTTTAGCTATTTTCATACGAATATCATTTTCAAATGCATAACCATATATGTGAATTTTTAAAAATCCCTAGTCATTCCTTTCTTAGTTTTAAAGAAATTTATTTTCTAAAGTCGTTGAAACACTTCAAAATAAAATTTATAAATGATTATTTTACTTTTTATTAAATTCTCAACAAAAGGTATTGAAACCTAGAATTAGAAACATTTGAGAGCAAGCTAAAAAAAAAACAAGTATTACCATATAAGTTGAATTATTAGCTGATGATAAATATGTTTTTCACCCCATATTTTTGCAAAAGATGATTTGATTCATTCATTTTATAAAATAAGTTCTTTAAAAGCACGATAATCAAGCGCTTTTGTAACGCTTGGATTTATATTGAGGTTTTCTTGTGTTTTATTAAAATTTAGTCTTCTTAAAAAAAAAGGAGCATCTATTTTGATATTTTAACTGATGGAAATTAATAAATAGAAATAATAATAAAAATATAAACATGAGACTTTTTTAAAAAAGTAAATTTTTTGATATTTTATACTCAAATGTTAACTTTATTTGTTTTCTAGAAAAAACCCCAAAAAACTCGAAATTTCAGTTGATTCATATTTAAAAAAAAATTAAGAATGGTCTTTATTTTTTTGAATATTTGTTTTTTTATCTTATTTAAAATAAGCAATATTTAGGAAATAATTTTATTCAACAATCTGTATAATTTATAAAGGAAAGGAATATCAAATATTATAGGAAATTTATAAAAATTATCGATTTATTACGTTAGAAACGTTTTTTTAATAACATAATATTTTCAAGTAGATTATTTTTTAAAGAAAACGTTCATGTTGACTTTTGAATATTTGCCAAACCACGGATTTTATAATCAAAATATCTCATTTCAGCTATATTTGCTCATCGTTTATGAATTTTCATTATTTAAGGGGAAAATATTTTGTAATACATTTCTGCTATTGAGCCGTCTAATAATATTTTTCTATTTTAAATTGATTTTTGAAGTGGATCTTATGTTTCAGTTATACCAATATGGCATGTTGAATTTATTAAAATATAATGATCATTATCTTGAAATAATATTCTTACCCATTTTGAGACTCCATGATATTAGTGTTCCAATTTATATATATATTCGTATTCCTTTGACTTTTATAAGTAAAATTTGATATTTGTCTAATTTTTGAGCTTTTTTAATACATGATTTTTTAAAATTACTAATAACGTTTTTTAATGTAATATCGTAGCAATTATATTTAATAACCAATATATTAATTTAAAAACATATCTCACAGTTTGACCTTAAGTTAGAGATAATGGAACTCTGTACATAACGGAATATTTTTTAATGTGAAATGAAATATGAACCTTTTATGAATCATATTTAGTTTATATTTTTCCTAATTTATCTTTTCAAACTAATTAAGAACTAAAAGTTTCATTGTCTGTATTGTGTAAGCCCATTGTGTTATTTTACTGTATTATTTGGAGTAATAATTAAAGAATATAAATATGATTCATCCTTGGAAATTAGATCTTGACAAAATATAATAATGATTTTATCAATAAATTAAAAGAATAATGCATCACTTAGTATTATAAAAATAAAAAGATTATGCAAACATATAAATGATCGATCTCTGATATTTATCTCAGACAGTTTTATCTTAAATTGAAAATAGTAAAGTAGTTTATATGTACCACTGATATGTCAATGCTTGCATGGAGTAAATTTTGTATTTGATACTTAAAAATGTATCATTTTTTTTACTATAGAGATATTTGAAAATACCTATATAATAAAATGCGATTCGTAATTCATAAATAATTGGTGTTCTAAAACTGTCAGTTAAATGCATAAAAATGCATTTGAAAAAATCAGACTGAAAGCTATTAAAAAACTTCAGGAAGAAAATAGTTTGAAATTACATTAGAAAATGAGAAATTTATGTTTATTAATATAATTGTTAAATCAGTGTAACTTTTTAATAAAGAAAAAGCGATTATTTTCATCAATAACATTATATATTTTTAAGCTTTGAAAGTGTGCATATATTTACGTTTCATAATACTTTTAAATTTCTCGATATATGTTGATACATTTATAAGAATAAAATATGCTGCCATTTGAGTTACCTCTTTCATATACTTAATAAATATTTAATAAATTAAAAATTGAACTTCAATTTTTTACTCACTTCCCTGAAAAAAAACGAAAAGAAGTAAACAATTTTTTTCTTCAACAGTTTATAAGAAAAGATAATCTCCAATATAATATACAAATGAATGAGAACGATTTGTTTATGTAGTATTCTTTTTTTCATTATTATAAAAGTATTTTTATTACATAAATCAAACGAAATTATGAAATCCTTTCCTCAGAAATATTTTAGATCTATTAAAAATGAAATGTTATTGTTCTATTAATAATCAATTTGTAATTTCACTATTTCATTTGAGAACTACCTGTTTTTGGAGAAAAAATTCATTCTTAAAATTGATAATTCGCTATGGAATTTTTCACAGAAATTTACCGGAGAAATATAAACTAATATTGGTTAGATAACGGCAAAGAAACTAAGTTTAAGAATTCAAACGATTATTTAAACGATATAATTATGAGACCTATTTTTTCATTTGATTAAGATAAGCAAAAGTTTCAGTTTGGAAGTTATGAATCATCTTAGAATGGAATCTTTTGGCATCCTTTGAAACTTAATGACAAATTTAACTAATGTTCTATCAAATAACTGATTACAAAATTGTGTCTCGTCATGTTGTGATGCCATATATTTTCCTACTTCAATATGCACAATCGATTATGTGAAATTATCTCGGTACATTCGACAAATATTAAGCGTATATTGTATTCTTTTATAATTATTAAAAATTTGGTTCAATGCCATGCATTATATAATTCGCTGTAATCTGTCGAAAATACTTAAAGATAAATCGGGCATCCTTATTTCTAATTAAAATTGTGATAGTTGCATTAATGTTGAGAGCATGAAAAACGCTTGGTTATTAGTACTAGATGTTTTCGATAAATTTGATGAAAGAATTTTGATTTTCCTTTTTGATCTTAACTTTAAAATTTTAAATTTCGTGGAACATCGATTTAGTTAGATTCCTATAGGAAGACTACGTATTGTATTGGTTCTCATGACAAGACTTCGGGAAAATTTCTTCAGTTCTTTACTGATCATTGCCCCCAGAACTCAAAACCACCCTTCTTTGAAAAGTTATAATATGCGTCTAACGCTTTGCCCATGTTATCTTGTAAACAAGAGAAGTCAGAGCGATTTTGTCTGAATTTGAACTGGCTTGGAATATGTTGTTAGAAATGTGAAAATCACAGACAAGTTTGAAAATAGACCATCTATCTCAAATAGGGTGGCTAATGGTGTGGAGTTGAAATCTTTGTTTAGCTATGACTTTCTTAATATTCAAGATAGAAAAATAAATCCAATCAGCCAAATTATCGCTTCATTAAGAAGAACAAATTTGTATTTGAAGTTTTACAATAACTGCAACATCTTAGAAGTTAGGGGCTGAAAAGCAATTTTCAAGCCCTAATTTTGACTGTTTCTAACATCATCATTTTATGTTGCCATCTAGTAACTTAAATGTAAAGGAACCTACCTTTACCTTCCAGCTTGTAGAGGGGATTTTGTTTTTATATTTTTAAAATCAAATGCGACGCTCTATAAATGGTTTATTGTGGATGGTTACACGAAGAATATGAAACAATAAAAAAAGACACGAGACTAGTTTTATTACATTTTATTGACGCAGACTTCCATTTGTCTTTTACAAATACTATACTCAACAAAAACTCGATTGCAATAAATTCCAGTAATAAATATTACAATATAGATATTTGTCTACTTTATGTAAGATCATGGAATATTTACGTGTTATAAGTAGTAAAGGTGGCAGAAAAGCGAAAATGTGAAAGTACTTTGTTTTTGTCAGAAAGCTATGTACAAATGAATGAAAAATTCAAAACTGACGAATTGTTGCATTCATTCTGTCTTAACAATTGTTTGATATCCATGCTTCTTTTCTTTACTGTTTATTTATTTTGGAAAAATTAAGTTGCTCAAAGCTCTGAATCGATACACATACATAAATATGACAGGAAAATATTAATAATTAAACAAATCAATTTTGAAAATGAAATTATTTTAAATTTGATTTTTAAAGTTAGAAAAATCAGTTTTGTTTATAAAAGATAATAAATAAATTAATCAATCTATTTATTATTTAGCTTGTTTACTTTACTATTTTTAGGTATTTACTTTACATACTGGCTTATTTTACTATTTTGTTGAAAACTTTCCAACGAAAGATAATTACAAATATTTTAAATTAAATATAATACTTAGAAATGATGGTTATAAGAATAATAAATATTTTTTAAAGATGTTTTTAAAAGACAATAATATATAATAATAATAATAAAATATAGTTCATTCGAAAATATAACAAATTTATATATTTTTATTTTAAATAAAACCAGACATTTATAAAGCTTATTAATGTTTTTTCTTCTAATTTTTTTATAATATGAAACTAAAAATAAAAGTGCAAAAAATCAAAATATTTTTTTAGTTCTTAAAAGCAAATAAAAATACGTTTTCTAATCTTAATAATAAAGAGTATTAAAAATAATACATTTTTTTAATTACAAGTATATGAATATCATTTAAATAAGCTATCAGAAGAAAATAGTCAAGTATCAGAAATTATTGTTCTCTTAAAATTAATTTATCTTAAACTATTGTTCTCTAATATTTGCTCTTTTAAAAGTGAAGAAATAATGAATCTTTTACCTGTAACGGTATTACTTGAACCATTATATTTTTCTATTACGATGATCTTGCAGCAACTTATATAAATCATTATTCAATTATAAAAAATGTGATTAGAAACATGCTTATATTTCACCTTAATAAGAGCTTGTTTTGCTTCCAATGTAATAGCGAACATTGAGTAAATTCGTTATTAAAAATCAATCTAGCACAATCTTCATTACTTTTAAATGATGAATACAAAAAAAAAAACATGTCCTTGAGCTATTAAAATACGCACACTTTATATTTATGGATACGGAACGCTTGCAAAGTATGAACCTTGAATAAAATTTAAGAAAAAAATATTGAACGTGACTTGCAAATTGGAGAACGATATACTGACCTTCAACCAATGACGTCAATGCTGTCAAATCAGGGCATTGGTCGCTGAGATGATAAATGCGATATGATTGGCTTATCATCCACTTTAAGGATAATATACCGAGTGGAATTTTCGAATGGGTTATAAGTTAAAGGGGTTAAAGGCTCATATGATATAGTAGCTTTTATTACAATAAAAATATAAAAATACATTTATGATTATTAGATGGCAATGTTTTTTGCAAGGAACTTACTTATATAACGTAATGGATGGTAGATGATTACAGACTTGAAAAACTTTATTGATTCTAGGAATATAATACAACCATAAACTGGATTCTAATTTTTTATATGTTAGTAAGAAAACTAACCTTATAGAATGGCCCAATAAAAAAATAAGAATTGGAATAAACGAATGAAAGTTAGTTTATTGTTGAATTATGTTTTAAATAAATAAGTAAATTTTATACTTAAATTATATTAAGAATATTCAATTTAAAAAAAATATTTCTTGCATATAGAAGTGGCATGTTTTTAATCGAAATGAAAATAACTTTATTATAACTTTTTTTTATAATTTACACAATTAGCAACATGTAACGAATTTATCAAAATTTCTCGAATTAGTTATTGACTTGCAGTATGTAAAAATAAAAAGAATCAACGATAAACTAATCAATAAGTAATCCAATTAACTATATTTAACCTAATTAAATAAAATTATTTATTTGCTTAAATTATTATTAATCGCGTAAAATACTATACATCATATTTAGAACATGCTTTATATGATGCCAAAGTATATTTATTATTTAGAATTTTTTCCTATTTTTTTATAATTAATGAATCAAGTTTTAAATTAAAATATAATAATCACCAATAAACTAATCAATAAATAATCTAAATAATTATATTTAACCCAATTAAATAAGATTATTTAGTTGCTAATATATTATTAATCGTCCAAAATATTCTAAATCATATTCAGAACATGCGCCAAAGTATGTTTTTTTAAAAAAAAATTATTCCTATTTTTATAATGATTTAGTGAATCGAATTTTAAATTAAAATATAATAATGCCAGTGCAAAAATGTCAATTTCATTTACAATTTATACAAATTTTAAACAAAGCTTTGAGGAACTCCATTTTTAATTTGAATTGCCGGTATACAAAATATGTCACATCTATTAGTAATGCTTACTTTAACGGGTATCAAGAAATTTGGTCCCGCATCTAAAAATTCACTTTTCAAAAACTTCCTCTTTTGCAGAATAGAAAGCAAAGCAAAGCTGGCATAGAACAGACTTCAGTTTTGTAGTCAGAGAATCATTATTTCAATACCTAATTAAAGAAATTTACCAAGTTTGGAAATTTAACAATGGCAATGATCTAATTGTAACCGATACACCATTAATAACAACTTGAAACGTTTTCACCATTTCTCTGTACAACTCTTTTTCAGCAATTGGAAGTTGTAGAATAAATGCTGAAGCATCAAATTTCTTGATGACTGGAATGGAACAGTTTACTATTTAAGTATTTTTGGAATGGTTTATTAGCAACCCTAGACAGATCTCGCACCTGATGCTAGAAGTTGCACAACCCAAATTTAAACTCCAGTAAAAATGATTTAATTTCATGCAGAAAAAAACCTCTTCGTAGTACAAAAATGTTCCAAAGATTCTTAAATTAACATGTTGTTCTATCTGATCCATCAAAAGAACTGTTTGCACTTTAGATATTCTACGATTTTTATATCGTTGGAAATATTAGTTGCATACAGCATTAGTGACTTAATAGAGTGATTATAAGCGTTTCAAGCTGGCACCAATGTGATATCGGTTGAAATTAGATGGCTGCCACTATCACATTTCCAACTCTTTTATTAAATATACAGCAACTAGGCAAATAATTTATAACGTATATATATATTTCGTTATATCAAAATACAAAGCGAATAGAATATGAAAATTCAAATAATTCTTGACTTAATCAAAAACTTTTGAATAGACAATATCCTATTATATTTTCATGTTAAACATTCGAGCATTTTATTCAAATAAATTCTTTTAAATTTAAATCCATCGCAATTCGTAAGTAAGTCCGATAAAAAACATAGTGATTAGGCTACATTGCGTTTCGTATTTCGAGTTATGCTTGGGTTTCCCCCGTTCAACGTTTGTAAGCAGGGGTTAATGGATGATAAAATTATGCTATCCTTAACACAAATTAAATTCTAATAAACAATTTAACTTTATCACCATCGCAATTCGTAAGTAAGTTTGTCAAAATACAAAGTAATTAGGCCACATTGCGGTTCAAGTCATGCTGGGCAATGACTCAACATGTTTATTTGAAGTCATGCTTAGGTTAGCTTTTGTAAGTAATGCTGATAGATAATGGAATGATGTTGCAATTAACACAAATTAAAATAATCGAAGCAAAATTAAATCTCAGAAATTAATCACCTTTGTAAAGTTGCAATTATTTTCAAGAATTCATAAGTACATTTTATTCGTTTAAAAATATACAAAAGTGATAATTAATGACATATGGATATTCTGTTTACATATTATATAGTTAAATATTTTTGATTTCAGAACATCTTATTAAAAACTTTCCGTTTTATGCCAGTTGCTTCAGAATATTTTCTTCTATCTAATGCAATATATTTGTATCAAAATACTGCTTTTTTTTAATAGTATGGTTATAATGGATGGAGGTATATTTTTTGTAAGCAATATTCTTATACTAAGAGCTAGGTATTATTATTTTTCAGCTATTTTACTGTTACAAGCGAATTCTAAAATACACGAGAATAAGTATTTCCTTCCCTAATTAATATTATACAAGAAATTTTAAGCTACATAATGTTTTATAAACTCTTCATAGGTTTTTAAGTTGTTTTCTTCCAAAAATTTAAAGCTCTACGACAATTTTACGGTTTTCTATAAATTAATTTACAGTAGATTCCCGTTTTTACAAATATCTGAACTCAACAAGCATTTGAATTTAAACATTAAATACCGATTCATCTAAAAAAAATTGGAAATAAATAATAAATGAAATCTTTACAATGGTTTAAATTTGCCTAAAAAAGTCCTCGTATTCCTTAATATAAAGTCTCAAGTATTTGCATGTTTTTTCATATCACTTTTTTGTATCCGAAATCATTTTTCATCAAACACATGGAATAAAAATTAAATCATTAGAATTACTTCATAAATAAGTTTTAGAATATTTTAATTTGCAAAAAAGGAAGATATCCTTAAAACGTGAGTCAACTGTGAATGGGTTATTTGATGTTATCAGTCAGTTACAAATGATATTTTAAGAATGCTGCCTTAATGCATGAATTTATGAAATTAATTTGCAATACAATATAAATAGAATGCACATTAAGGAAATGTTGCAATAATAGAAAAACTTCATAAGAATATGACATAAAATTAAATCAAAAGTATTCTTATATCCAATACAGTGAATGGAAAAAAAAATCACTAATATAAAAATGGTTTTTAATGACTTTAAAAGTACTATACTGAAGTGCAATGAAGGATTGCTCACATCGAATCTAGTTTATGTACAATGAGGAAACGTATCTTCTGTATTTTTATGGCATGATAAAAATAAATGTGATGATTATATGGTTCAACTTAAGATTTCATTTTTACTGCACAATTTTCCTTGAGAATCTAACGTGTAAGTTTTTTAAGTGAATTAATCTCAGCTTTTCATAATATACAACAATATATAAAACCATTGAATATGTTTGTGATTAATAATACAGATTATAATATGATTAATTCTAATATAAAGTAACGAAATTTTATTAATCTGTTTCGTCTTCACAACACCTTTTTATTTTATTGTTTTTCCATAGGTATTAAAAAGAAGGTATTTATAAATATAATTTTTAAGCTCCCGTTCCTTATTTAGTTAAAATTTTTTTTATTTAGGTTCTTATAAAAATAACTGCCTTAAGGAAATCTTTTTCCACAGTAAAAGTAAGTATATATTTTCAAAATAGAAATAATTTACCTAATATCTGTTATAATGAAAAATACGAATCCTGGAGATTTAATATTTATCTATTTAAAATTTAGAAAAATGATTAAAATTGTATATTAAAATCTATTTGTTTGATAACAATTAATTCATTTAATATGTTCAAAAATTGCAAATGATAATTGTCTCGTGGAATAAAATTTCGTTACTTTTGATTAGAGCTCTTTAAAATATATCCTGCAAATATGGAAATTCAGAAGCTAATTGTTTTTTTTCCTTTATAAGTAAAAATTTTCTTATTAATTAATTAATTTTTTATTAATTAAAAGTTTTTGTATAATTTACTTCCGTACTTTATTCTGCTCAGCAAGCGTTTGAGTGTTATGAAATAATCATTCAGTCACGGACAACAACGATAAGATATTTTAAAATAAAAAAAATATTACCTTACAGAGTGATCACTAAATGTAATGATAATTATTATTTGAAAATTATTAGTTACGAATTATGTAATCTTTTTTACAAAAAAAATATGTAATTTTATAGTAAAATGACTGTTTTGACGTAAATTAACCATTTGTTTCAATGTAAATTAGTCATTACAATATTCAGAATATTTAAGAAATAAACTTCTTTCTTGTATTAATTATGCCTTCCAAGTCTATTCTGACTTAAAATATATTTATAATATAATATGAAGCACTTTATTAAAATGACTTTCATGTGTGATATACTTATTTATATTTCGTATAACACCAACAGGTACACTATTTTATGAGTTTTCAGAAGCATCATATCGTCGAATATCTTATATATTAAAGTGAAATAAAATGAAATAGAAAATATATCTTCAATATAACTGAAGAAAGTGTCATTGCTATTATAAACAAATATTTGATTGAATTAAATACAATTTGACATTTAAGTTTTCCCATAATATATTGCAAAGGAATAATTGCGAGTATAAACTTAAGTACCTTTTTGCATTTGTACAGAAATATTACATTTTGTACAACAGCATGAAATATAAGGATACGGAAAGATTAGCATTCTTTTTCATATGAAAAAACTTTGAATGGAATACAAAATGCTCAAACACTTCTTCCTTCTTTCTTGCTTGCTAAGACGTTTGATCTTTTAGGCCTAAAATAATACTTTCAAAACTCAAAGAAAGGACAATACATCTACAAAATTAAAAGACTAATATTTATCGCATGATGTACCAATAAATAATAATTCAAAATATTGTTCCAATTTTTAAAAATTTTTTAGAAATGTAATAAGATAACAAAAGCAAAGGCAGTTTTGCAAATAATAATTCTCAATTATTGTTCCAATTTTTAAATTTTTTACAATTGTAATAAGAAAAAAAAAAATACAGACAATTTTGCATAATATTAAATATTTTCATGAATTTTTAAATTTATTACGAGTAAGAAAATCCTAGCAATTTATTAAGTAGATTTGTAACTGAGATTTTAATATAATTTTATAATTATTATAAAAATATAATTTTTCAAATCCAAACAAAATTTCTAACTGTATATTCCAAAGCACTTTTAATACGTATACAGCTATAAATGTTAGAAAAAAGTGAGCTGTTCTATTTATACATCTATGTAAACATCGAATGTCTAATGTGCACCAAGCTAAGTGGGAATTAAGAATAGTTTTATGATGATAAATTAACGATAACAATTTATTGAAACAGTAAATTTTAATTAAAAGCAATAATGATTTTTAAAGTATTATTTTCAGGAAAACAAATGTTTTAATGTCTGGAAAAATATCAACTGATTTGAGAACGTGTTCTCTATAATATCTGAATAAAATTAATTGCTACTCTTTCAATAGTATTAATAAAAAAGAAAATATATTGACAGAAGCACAAAACTTTAATATTGATTGTTTCATCAATTATTCATATATTTTTCAATATAGAGAAATAAAAAAAAAAGAAAGAAAAATATGATTTAAGATTCACATTTTTTTTCCTGTAGCGAATCATAACATTTGTAAAAAATATTTTGTGAATCCTAAATGGAAGCTTTGAACTTTACTTTGTTTGAAAGTCATGCACAAATAATTTGTTTATACATTTTTTTAACTGCTGAAAAAATACTATTTTCTGAATTACGTGCTGCAGCTAGTTATTATTGTTTAAAGGTAATTAGAAACCGTCTATGAAATGGAGGAAAGCGATAACCATGACCTAATACATAGGCACGTGCATGGGTCATGGTTAAAGAATGCTGTTATAAAATTCTTCTATTTGTTTAATGTTTATTTTTAGACTTGTGACTAGAATATGAAGCTATGTAAAACAATATAACTGGAAAAATGTTAAATTATCAAAACAGTAATTAGATTAAAATGTCCTTTGAAATTAGCATAAAATAATTAGTGACAAATTAATGAATGGAATGGAAAATATTTATTTATTTATTGCAAAATGGTATGTTTTTCTACTTTAATGAGAAATTAATAATTTTTCCTTAAATTCGAGTAAAACTTATCAACTTAGAAACTGAACATAAGAATTTAAATTTTCTTAGTTTATGTAATTTAAAATCACCAAAATGAACTTAAAATAAAAAAAATAAAAAAATAAACGTTTGATATTATTTGATTAAAAATAAAAATAGTTTTTGAAAATCGACTATGATAATTTACAAAAAATAATTCGATTCATAAATAACTTTAAGGAAATACGCATTTTAACTGTATTTCTCCATCTTGCTTTTGTTGTGAATAACCTTTTGTCAAATTAATGGCCTAATATATAAGAATAACCACACTTATCAAATTTTTAAAAGCTTCTTGGTTATTTTAAAGAGAATAAAATTAAATAAAAATATACATTTAATTTGTTTTTAATTAAAAGTACAAACTTATTAATTAAAGCGCCATTTAAAATATTCTTCTGTTTTATACATTGGTTTGTGTAAATCATCGATTTGAAAAGTTCGCCTATAAAAGATCGAATTTTAAAATAATTATTTATTGGTGCATGCATGCATTTTCTGTACATAATTTTTTAATTCTTTCTTTGTCTTGGTTATTTGTGTAAGACCGCACATATATAGACATATACATTCTTTTTCTTACTTAAGTAGAATGAGGGAATACAGAAGGGAACGCTGGGTGCGAATCGCAGCAAGATAAAGAGACAGTGATACTCAAATTTCTGAAATAAAATTCAATTTGTTGCAAAGGCAAACTATATTGTATTTCTTTTAAAACTCTATTTAACATAATAAAAGTGACTTGTACTAATAAATGAGGGAACATTAAATAGCTTACATTACTTAGCCAACTTATTCAGTTCTAAAAGCGGAATTTTTTTGCCCAACTTCGTCCTGAAGCAATTTATTTTTAAAATAGATTAAAACTGTTTATCCTGTTTTAAAATTTCCTACTTGTTTTTTTTTGTATTTCAATGTATAATTAATATGTATATGTCGTCATTAGCCATTATGAATTCCATTATTTCATAGAATATGATAAGATATTTCGGGAAATTACTAGACATTCTATTAAATAATTGGTAAATCACTATAAGTTATTTCATAGAGTAATTAAGAATTCCACGAAATAATTAAAATTATGCACTTCAACGGTATCATATGCATACATGATAATATATTCATATTCAAGATTATGATTATGTAAGTGTATATAAATGTATAATTATTTTATATATAAAGACCAGTGCTTAAATTAATTTGATTGATTACCTACTATTCTTTTGAATAGAGTCATTTTTCTTTGTATGGGAGGGATGTTATTTTGTATAAAGTATGTAATTTTGGTGAGTTCCAGCTAACTGTCGAATTTCTCACAAAGGATTGCTTCATTGGAGAAATTTTTTTCCAATCAAAAGGATTATAATAACAATATATAATATAATAGGTGTATATAATTTCTTTTTTTGGAAAATGCATTCTTTAAAGAACATAATACGATTTTTATTGGTTGAATAACATTCGCTACCAGATATGTATTATAAGTGATTCTAAACCAAAAAATTGTAGAAAAGGAAAACGATTGTAAAAAAGGAAAGTTGTAAAATTGTAAAAAAGGAAAACGGAAAAGGAAAACCAGTAAGTGATTTTATGAATTTAAATTTGAATTTAAATAATATCTTCTGAATTATTACTTGTTGTAATTTTTTTTATAATAATGTGATTTTTTATTCTTTGTTGCATAATAATAAAATTAAGTTTCGCTATAAAGCTATTTTAAATCATATTTCGATGGAACGAGGAGGGGGGGAGTGATTAAATTTCAGTACAGAGCAAATGAAATGAAACTCATTTGCCAAATATTTAATCTTTTCAAGAATTTTCTTGCATCAATATCTTAAATTTTTCCCGTTCAGTCCCGATTTTTGGATGAATATTTTTGTTCCCAACACTTTTTTTTAAAATATTTATTACTACATTTTTAGAATAAGTTGAAATAAATAAATAAATAAAGCAGTTTTTAAGTCACAAGGACAATAATTTCCAATAAAATATATATTTAGACATTTTTTATGATTCTTTTTGACTCAAAACTTTTTCTAGACTATTAATTCTGATAAATGTGGAGCCTTTGAAAAAAAAAGATCCCACTTTAAGAGGTTGCGTTTCATACTCAGTGTCGAGTTTATTTTAAGGAGATTCAAAGCGTATGTTTAAGGATGTTATAAAACTGGGTTGCCAGACTCCAGATCTCATAGCAGATATTAAATTGCAACATAACTGCATTATAAAATAACTATTAATGCATTAATACATATGTTTAAAATGTGAATTAATGAACATTACTCATTTTTTTACCTCTTTCCACACTTTGAATGTATCATTAATTTAAAATATCATCAAATTAGTTTAATAAGTATTTTGAACGTAAAATTTTGGTCATATTTATAAATATGCTTCTTGTTGGTAAGGGGTGTTGTAGGTTTTTTTTTTTTTTTTGGTGGTGGTGGTGGTGGGGGGGGTATAGATTTTCTTCCTCGAAGCAAGCCAAGAATTTCCCTTTGTTATAGAAGCCTTGAACTATGCACACCATTCCAATGTTCCACAAGTCATTAATCATAAATTTATCAATAATTTATATGCATATAGCCCCTTTTGAAGCTTTGCGTGACAGGTTCTTACTGAATATCATCAATTATTTTTATCACAATGGAATTAATTTGATTTAAATATCACTTTGATGCATATAACGATAAGATTCATAAGTATACTTTCAAGCGAGATTTGAGGAAAGAATGACACATTAAATTTTCCGTGTGAGACATGTGTCATATTTATTGCTTTCACAAGATATGCATGATCCACTGTCGGGCTAGTTTATTTTTGTACAAATTTCTTATCTGTATCGGGCTGTAATTATTTATTTTTGATTTCTATCTTAAAAATTGGAGAAAATTGGTATACTGATTCGATGAGTGGGAGAATTGCAATTAAATGTAATGTGAAGATTTGCATTTTCAGATATGAATTTATCGAAATTTTTAACCTTGAAAGCGAAATCGTAAAAGCTTTTAAAAGACTTTTTTGGTGAAAGTAAGTATTATAATAAATATTTTAATTATATAAGTGGGATTTTATTTGCACTACACGAAAGGTCGAAGAGGTAATTATAGCAATAAAAGATTGTAATTTTAAAAACTTACTATTTCAATGAATTCGGTATACTTATACAATTAGTGATAGATTTGCGACTAAAAAGAATAAAAGCGAAAAAAAAATTGTGTTTTTGGTCAATGCAAAAAAACACCCAATGGTGTTTGATTTTGATTATATGAAACTTATATTTACAATGATAGCATTTAAGTCTAATTTGTTTTGTTCCTGTTATATTATTGTAAATTTTCTTTAATAAATAAAATACCATTCATTTAAAAATTATATTTGAAACTAAAGCAATATATTCTTCATAAATATTTATTAATAATATGCTGGAGAAAATTAAAACATCTTTTAATCGTATCTTTTGGTCCATTTTAAAATTCTAAAAAAATACTGTTCACATGAAATTTTAATCTTTATAATTAGTTTTATATTATAATAAATTTTTAAATTCACATTTTAAATATCTTGGCTTTACAAGCGATTTATTTATATGTCCTTACCAAAAGACTTTATAATAATACTTTGCACTTAAAAAAAACATTTCCTTTTTTTTTGAATATAGCTGCAAATATAAATTTACATTTGTTTCTAATTTAAATTAGGTTTTCACTGACGAAAAGAAATAAAAAACTGCTACTGGGGAATTCCAAGTCATCCATAAGCATTAGCAATGCACGTGCGAAATAAATGACACTAATTCTTTTGATAAATGCAAATATCATTGAAAGAAAAACAGTTAGCAAAATGAGTTCTGAATACAAATTTTTAATAAGCTATTCGCATTGGCGAAAATAAGGTAGAATTTGACATTTAATGTATATTGTAACACCACTTTTTTAAATATATGCATCAAACGTATTAATCTTAGTTTGTTTGCATGTTTGGATACTTGCAAGGGCAATATTGCATAGATTTTGGGCATTTAAGAAACTGGCAAGGAGGGGTAAAATTTTGATAAGTTAATGCTGTTATTATACAGCCATTGCCCATGTATTCTTGATATATATTGCCTTAATATTGGAAAAGAATGCATTTGCATATATTTATAAGCTTAATGCGTTAGCTTGTTTTACCCCATTTGGATGGGCACCATGAAAACGAGGATGTATTGTTAGGATGTTCGTTTTTGGGCTTACATGGTACAATATGAGGTTAATTTAATAATAATTTCAACGACCGGTAACGGGTCTAATGTAAGGGTGAGCCGTGAGCTGAATCTGAAATCTATTTGCTGCACAGATATGAATCAAGTATGACCTCTTTTTTATCAATAAGCCCTATGTAATAGTGTCTTGTGTAGATATTTGTTTATTTAAATTACTTGTCATATTTAATTATTGTGAAACACCATTATGAAAATCTCAAAATCCCACCATTGATAAATTATATTTAAACTTATGATAAGCACTAGAACTTAATCATTAAGAAGCATTCTAATGTAAATAAGTCTGTTTCAAAATCATAAGAGAAATTTTAAGGCATGAGGAAGTGAACAGAAACAATTATCCTTTTCTTTTTCTTAATATGTTGACGAAGAATCCACTTTGGCGTCCATCTTTTGTGTTCCGAACTTTATCTTCTATCGTAAATCTTGTTTCGATGCACCTGATTTATCGTCATAGTGATCGTAGCGCCATCTTGCATTCATGTTATTCTAAAGCGCTACCTATCTACTTTCCCTAATACAATCTATGTTAATACTTCACCACAGTATATCGTTGGTCTCACCTCCGTCTCACTGGAGGGAGAGTACTGTGGTGAAGTATTAACATAGATTGTATTAGGGAAAGTAGATAGGTAGCGCTTTAGAATAACATGAATGCAAGATGGCGCTACGATCACTACAACCCTTAAATTTTTTTTCATGATTTTAAGTACTCACTCAGTAAATTATAAGAAAACTATGAGAAGAATACTTTCAGTAGCCAAATTATTTATATTCACAATTAACTAGTGCTGTCTCCAGGTTTAAAAAAAAGTTTAAATTATATGTGGGAGGTAAAATAATACATGTGTCTGTTATACAAAACACGCATGCCCATTATTCGCGCGAATTGCATCACTTCAGTGCTTAAGAATGTAGTAAATTAGATTCACGTGTCGGCTTGTTCAAGAAGCAAATGTCTTCCAAAAAGTAAAGAAATATGGGATATACAATCGCAGAATATGCACAGTTTGATGCAGTTGCAGTTATCAAATTTCTGAAAGTCAAAAGAATGAAATCAGAGCGAAATTCAATACAGATTGTTAAGTGTTTATAGGTTTATGATTTCAAGTCGAAAACAAGTCGATATTTCTTGCCAAAAAATTAAAAATGGACAAATGGATCTGACCCATTGTCCAAAGGTAGATCCGGCGGAGAATATAATAAGACCGAAAGCTTCAAATACACGTGACAGTTGGTCAAAAATCTGTCTTCTTGGATTTTCATTCGTCTGGATCTTCAACTCATTCTTCCCGAAGATCATTTCGATTTCAAGCACCTCAGAATACTGGACCTCCCGAATTTATCTTTTCCCCTTCTTTACTATTCCTATACCATTCAAAAATCGCAATCACAAAGAGCACTCGCCTTAGCTGATGGCTAATAAACACCTAGATATCTTTTGAGATTTCTCAAAAAAAATGTCCCTCTCCTTTAAATCTATTTGGGAGAACATCTGCTAGGAACAAAACATGAGCCTCGGGTAATCAATCAATCACACTTAACAAAAGGCGGATAACATTTCATAGTGATATTCAAGCGTTTCGGGTAACAGTCGTAGTTTAGTTGAATGGACGTTTGAGACGTTTCAGAAATGATGGAGTTTAAGAAATTTTTGTTGGTAAAGCGCTTCGTAGATTATGAGGATTTGCAAAACACCGTTCAGGAATACTTCAATCAATTTGACAAACAGTAATACCATGACCGAATGTTCAAATTAGTGTCACGCTGGGATAGTTCTCAATGATTACAGAGTTTATTTCAATATATAAAGAAAAGTATGTAGTTTTTTTTGGGGGGGGGGGGTTTCTTGAATTGTAAAGTGTATTTTTGCTTTATACATTTATTTTTGATCCAGCCTCATATTAATATTTTCTGCTAATTTTATTTAAATAATTCCAAAATTTTTCTATCAATAGAAGCATGAACAGTAATGAAAATGAATATAATTCTTGATTAGAATATGCGTATATGAAAAACTCTCTAAAAAGAAATATGCCTTTGTATGTACAGAATATTGCATTCAGTTTGAGTAACACTGATCTCTTTAGAAACTACAAGCGACATTTTGTAACAATCATAGCATTAGTAACAACTATTTACAGCACAGAGCGAATGGAAAGTGTAGGGCACAGTGCAGTATTATACTTGTATCACAATGGTGGTTGTGGTGGAATTGAAGAGTTCCCACAATTCCATCAATTCAAACAAAAGGTAGCTTTTTTTTCTCGAACAGTTCGTTCTTGTTGCGAAATGACACATCATACCCGTAATGGAGAATTAAGTACAAATCGTAAATTAGATTTAAGTGAAATAAAAAATATAATGTAAGTATTTACATCAAATGTTATGTATTTCGGAGTTAAAAAATTAATATATTTTCAAAAAAGTATTTGAAAAATATCGGTTAAAAATAAGGAGTGAAGAAAGTATAAAAAATACAACAATGTTTGTAATAGGTGATGGTTAGCTAAAATTACGCAATGAAAATTTGTTACATTGAAAAGAAATATTAGAATGATGGAATTAAATAAATCTTTTAAAATCTATTTATAATAATATGTTGGAATGATGATTATTTTTAATTTTTAAAAATCAATAATTTGATATTATTGAAAACTGTATTTTGTATGGTTTAAACTTTTCTTAAAGAAAATAAAAGCATTAAACAAAAGAGAAATTACAAAATTTAAATTAATGCTAAATAATAGAAAACATAAAAAGTTTCAAGACAGAATTTAACACTTTAACTAAAAGATAATTACTATAACATCCAAGCACCAAGTGCAATTATAAAAATACTTTAAGATACTTAATACTTACTTAGAAGAAAACAGTTTTGTAGTTTTAAGATTTTAAAAAGGAAAAAAAAATATTTAAGAATTCCTTGTTAAATGAGATTAGAAAAGTATTATAATTGTTAAGAGAAATTATTTTTGAAGCTAGAATTAATTAAAAGACTACACGTAAGAAGAAACGAATTAAATAAAAATTAAGTTTTTTTTCGGATGTCAAATTAAACAATGAATTAAAACTTATAAATTGGATTAAAATCTTCGCAAGTAGTATATTCATGCAGAATAATTTTAAACTAGTCGTAATAAAAAAACCCGTATCTTTTCATTTCCTCTTAAATATAAAAGAAATGAAAAAAAAATAAAAATAAGAGAGATTTTATGGAATTTAAATAAAAATAATAATATAAAATTCTCAGAAGAAATTAAAGAGATTACAAGAAAAGGATTAGAATATATTCAAACTGACAGATTAAACAGAATTATTCCAAAAATAAACTAAATACTTGAATTAAAAAAAAATTCCAACAAATCAAAATGAATAATTTTTAAATCGCCGATGAAAATACTTAAGTGGCTTAATTAGTTTAAAAAATGATACACTACTTAAAAGTATTAATGCGGTTTAAAACAATTGACCAATAATCCCTTTAAATATTCAATTTTTTAAAAGGGACAAATTAAAAAAACCCATCGAATAGAATAATAAGCTCGAATAAAAATCAAAATGTCATTCTTTCCTTGTTTTGTTGTGGATTGTGGGAACCCCGTGGGATGATATTTAGCAGAGAGAAAGCGGTTTGTGATGACACTTTTCTCCCACATAAAGACAGTGACATAGACTTTGCGAATGTCCTTCCTGTCCTTCAAGGTGACCAACAGTGATTCCTTCCCACCCACTTTTCTTCTCTACTTGTCCAATCCATTCGAATAATCGCGAAACCTCTTCTTGCTGGCTTCTGTTATCTGCTCCCGGAGCTCAGCATCTACGGGGAAAAAAGAAAGAAATTTAGATAAAAACTTTTGTAATCATACAGGATTTCGTAATTTCAATTTAAAGGCATTTTAATTGGGCGACAAATTGTGTGGTGATTGTCTTTCATTTTGAGGGCAATCTACTGATAAAACAGTCTTTATTCTGCTTCCTGTTCATTTGTTTGAATACAATTTATTAGATTTTTAGTGTCTATAAATGACATGACAATAGAAAAGAGATATTATCATTTGATTATCTTTCATAAAACATGTACTATATCTCTATCCTGTTTCTCAATTGAGAACAAAATTATCCATCGGTTTGATATGGGTATAAAAATTAATTACGGACAATCGAAAGTCATTGGCAAAATAAAGCAAAAAGTAATAGTTTCTAAAAAAATTAAAACTTTTTATGATATTAAGTCTCGTTAATTTTTATTTTCTTTGATGCAAACTTTTCACGATGCAAACTTTTCACGATTATAATACTTTTTTACAAAAAGAAAGTATTATAATCGTGAAAAAATTCTGTACCATAATTTTGATGAATCTCCATACTTCAGACCCTATCCAGCCTGAAAAACAGATTTTTTAAAATTACAGTACACTCCCGATTATCCGGTTCGCAACTATCCAACTTCCGTATATTCGGCCTGGTTTTTGAAAAACTAAAAACTGTAAGTTTTGGCTCTTATCTTAAGGTTATTTTTCATATCTGTGTATCATTTATCAGTGAAAAATTAATGAATTTGAATCAAGAATTAGGTCTACAATTAACGTTAATGCTTTTTTCATGTATCCAGCATTTAAGTTAGGCATTACAGAGTTTATGTTAAAATGTGAACAGTTTATATCCTTTAACTTACTTTTTATCTTATAAATTCTTGAAACGTGCAATGCAGTATATCAACATACATAAATTATCAGTATGGACCCATCTATTTTAATTCGACATGTTACCCGCAACGCATTCTTTGTTTCACGGGGCCATGGCCGCGTACACATTCTACGTGGCTTGAGATAAATGGAGGGCTTAGTATTCAATAAAAAGCTAGAAAATACATCCACTGGTGTGCGAAACTTAAGCAACAGGTATGTTTTTTGCCATAACTTCACGAGAAATCATCTAAGAGACATGAAATTCAGAAATGAGATACAGCATTTTGTTCTGAAAGAATGACGAAAGCATAGTTGCGCAGAAATGAATACAATGCATACAGTATGGAATCAAACAAAAAACGGCTTTACTGAACTCATAGTATCGTTACACATGATTGTCTGTCCAAGAGGAAGAACAGCAAGCAGATGTTCCTTAGTATGGGATATGCCTTCACCTTACTGCAATGGTTGCTTCGCACCGTCTCCCCATACTCAGCACCAGATTGTCCAACAGTTCTTGAGGTAAGAGTGCCTATTCCTCAATCAGCATCTGTTTAAGTTGTCGGGTGTTCCCAGGAGGATGTAATCGTGCCACAAGGCGTCTCCCCAAAGCATCCCACACATGTTCTATCGGATTTAAATCAGGGGAGCACGCCGGTCAATCCATTCGAGTGACATCTTCACTTTTCAGGAGCTCCTCAACAGCATGAGTCCTGTGTGGCCGTGCATTGTCATGCATAAAAACGAAGTCTGATCCAATGGTACCTCGGAACAGACGCACATGGGGAAGGATCACCTCCTGACAATAGCGATCTCCAGTTACAGAACCTCTGTCGAAAACGTGGAGCTCAGTCCGCCCGTTCATCATAATGCCTCCCCAGACGACAACTCCAGGACCACCGAAACGGTCTCTTTCCATGATGTTACTGGGAAACCGTGTCCCGACCTCTCTCCAAATCAACTGGAGTTGGGCATCGCTTGTGGCACTAAAACGACTCTCATCTGTAAAGAGGACACGACTCCAATGATGAGATGTCCAGTTTTTGTGCTGCCTGCACCACTCTAAACGGTGCCGCCGGTGGGAAACTGTCAAAGGGATGCAGCGTTCAGGACGGTGGGCCACCTTTAGGCCACCTTTGTGAAGGCGTCTGGGCACAGTAAAACGCGACACTTGTCGCCCCGTTGCTGCACACAGTTGCTGAGCAATATCGCTTGCTGACTGGTTTCGGGTTCTTTTCGCCTTCAGGACGATATGTCGGTCATCCACTGCAGTTGTTTTCCTGGTGCGGCCACCACCAACCTTTCTCACAGCTGTACCTGTGGTTTGGAAGGCTTCCAAGCACGCGAAACGACACTTTTGTTGATTCCGAACTCTTCAGCTACACTGGTCACACTACGCCCCTCCTCCAGCTTTCCGATCATTCTTCCACGTGGGAAATCGCCCAGGTGATTTCTGCTAGCCATATTTCACGAATTAACTCACGTGCACTTGCAGCGAATGTCTTTAATTGCGTGTCCGTCCTTCCTTTCATTGTAGTGTTGAGATGCGCGCGCCTTCCGCACGTGTTTTGCGTACGCTCACGTCGCCTGTGACGTTTTGTTCCTGATATTTGCATACGCATGACCTTTCTCTTGAATTACGTGTTCATTGTACTGATCGCAAGAACTCCTTTTCTGCAATTTCATGGCTATCTGCTTAAAATTTGCATTGTTGCTTAAGTTTTGCACACCAGTGTATTATAACAGTGAGTTTTGGTATAGAAACCTTGTCTCCTGGTATTGGTGGGCAAAGAAATGAGTTCATAGAATTCCAGCCTATCCGGCTATTTTTGTATCCGGTCTGCTTTTCTGCCATATTATGCCGGATGTTCGTGAGTGTACCGTATTATTATTATTATTTAATTCTCTTTATCTGAGAACATAACCTTTCAAAACTCCTTAGCTCTAAAGGAAGGGAACTTAATATGTGGTTTATAAATCAAAAGTACTTTTAGAAAATTCATTGTTCTTGAAATGTGAGATGTAGCTCTGGAATTCGACTGCTTTTAAAATTTTAAATTTGCCATTCAGTTTGATCAGAAATGTCCAAATCTTATCAACATTTCTCTCTATGTCTACCGTTAGTTGTGCTAATCTGTAAAAGTTGCTTTTCAGCAAAAGTTCTTCTATGGTTGGAAAAGCAATGCAGCTTTGTAAGAAAACTTCCTAAAATTCAAAGAAATATTCTAAGATACTGAAAAAAATAAAATAATATTTATGCGTTGTTATAAATGCAAATTAGAAAGCGAAGCGATTAGACATAAAATTAGAAAACTTCAAAAAATGACAAATCCGAACTATGTAATCAAAATTCGAGCTGAATTTTTGTGTGTGTCTGAATTGAATGTTTCAAACAGACATATAACAAACCAGATAAAGCTTCTCAATACTATTTCTGTCAGACAGAGGTTTTCTTTGAGCAACTTGCAGTTACAAGTTGGTCAAAGGAAAGAATTCTTACGCCATTTTAACCTAAAAAAATAGACGCCATTTTAACTTAAAAAAATAGCAAAACAAATTATAGATCAGATCAGTAATTATTAGACAATTTTATATTGGCTATTATTTAACATATCTATGTTTTTGCGTTAAAACACTCCCTCATGCATATATGCACACACATATGCGGGAACATGTAGTCTGGAATTTCAATTATTTCTTTCTTATGTGTCTTTTCTAATAAGATACATTTATCACATCTTATTAAGGATTAAAACAAAAGATAAAAAGATTGTGAAATGTTACAATAACACAAAGAAATGTTTTTGAGAAATAAATATGTAGATGATAAAATTTGCATAAGTAATTTCAGTAAAAATGGACTTAGCAACATCTTGATTGTTAATAAAACCGAAACTCCCTTACTTTCAAATAAGAACAGAGACAGTAAATGAATATTATAGGCTAATATTGTATTTTCAGTTATCTACAATGACCGTATGATAAGCATAACTTTTAAGCGATAAAAGAAACTTTTTAAAAATGTTCGCAGTTCTTGTACAAAAATGTAACTGCTAACTTTAACTAAATTCAAATGACAATGGCAATATTTTAGTCGGATATTTTTAAAACATACAAGACAGTGTAAAAAGTCAAGACTTATTCTTGATGTTAACATTATTTTCTAGATTCTACGTAAAAGAAATCATGAATCATATGAAACCTTCTTACAATGTATCTGCTTTGTGTTTTGAAGACTTTCCAAGTCTCTAAATATTTTTCAAAATTTTTTAACAATCGCATGCTTTAAATTACACACTAGTATATTCTACTAAAATAGAAGTAATATTTCATTTAAAAGGAACACTAAAACCTTTCTTAATAACTTTTATAAAAAAATAACATTATAAAAAATACTGAAATTACAATTTTATACGAATTATAGAGGAAACAACTAATAGATATTACATAGATATAGTATTACATAAGCTGATATATAGATATTACGTAAGCTGAGTTTTAAGAAGCCTTTTATTTCATTTCTTGCCCACCAGACGGCAGCACCAAATTAATGCATCAAGTAAATTAATTTTGCAAATTTTCCTAAAGTGTTTCAGTATGAATAATAAATTAAAATGTTACATTTTTAATAGAAAATTAAATAATTGTTACAAGCTCTTTAGCTGTCTTATATTTTCGTCTTCTAAATAAAAGAGATATCAGAAAAGTGTGAGTTTATTTTTACAGAGAATATAGCTTACACAATATTCAATATATTTCTTGATTATGAATCTTAGCTCTCATTAAGTAAGAATTATTTTAATACCGCTTATTTTTATTTCTTTTATTTTATTTTCATTTCAATTTTAATTTTTTATACTCCAAAAGAGGAGGAGAGTAAGGAAGGTATAATCTTTAAAGGAGAGTATACTTTTTTATACTCCCTCCCCTCCCCGCAAAAACACTTTTGTTAAGGATCGTGATAAATATAAAATTCTACAAGTAATACTGTACTGTGTTCATATTTTAGTTAATTCAAACATTTTAAATTGCATAGTAAGAAAATTACATTTATTTAAAACTACATTATGCCAACTGTAACTTAAATACTCTGTAGTAAAATAAAATTTTATCTATATATCTTTGAAACTGATCCAACCTTTTTTTTTCAAATAAGTATTGAAGATATTAAAATCTTTTTTCATGGTAAATTTACTTTTCCGAAAATGGGACTCAATTAGTCATGATATTGCATTAATTTCTTTTAAAAGCATATGTTTCGGAATTAATGAATATTTAACACCTAAAATAAATTATGCGATAATAAAAATGTTGCTAAAAAATGTTAAATAAAAAATGTTGCAGAAGAACAAAACGGATTGATAGAATGGATAATTTTGGGCTGTCCTAATTGTCGAATTTATCATTTATTAAAAAGAAACTCTCAAATACTTTTCAACAAAATTTTTACATATTAATCGAATCCTTTGCACTTTTGCCATGTAAAACTTTTATCCGATGGCTAGATTCAAAAATCGATGGCTAAAATTTTTTAAAAATTAAATTTTCAATGCAACCAAGTTGCTCACAACCATTTTTATTTCTATATTAAATCAATATTTAAAAAAAATTCAAATTAATATAATTTAGACCATTCCATTTAGGAAAAATACAGTAAGGTCACCTTTGTCGCTAAGTTCGTGCCACATCTTTTTGTTGTTGTCGAGGCATTTAAGCCATGGTCTGGGCACGGATCCTCCGCTGGGTAAGTGTCTGGGGGATTGACCGGGGCTGTTGAATAGGCGGGGAGAAGCTCGGCTGTGTGAAGGACTGTTGGCCGGAGATGAGGTCTGCAGGCTCCTCGGCGTCGGGACTGAAAAAATACTAAAATTAAGAATCTGCAAATTGAGAATATTGTTACTAATTTGTTATACCATTTCCCTATCATATTAGTTTTAATTGCAGTAAAGATATAATTATAGTGATTCTTAATGGTTGTTAAGGCAATGGCTACCTCAACTTTGCTGATAGATTCGGCAACTTTCGTGACAAAATGAAGTATCTGAAATATGTAACAAATAGGAACCGAGATCTGAGGTTTCTTATGGGAAATTCCATCTAACGTTCCACCTATCGGATAGCTATAAATACCAGAGATACTAAAAAGAGTCACTTTCGCTTGAAATTTTGATTGTTGTATGGACTGGTAAGTTGCTAGACACCAAACACCATTGATAGAGTTGTTTCTATTATGTATTAAGGGATCTGTCGTCTACTTCTATTGTTAATTTTCACAAGTGCTGTTTTTCTGTACATTTTAGCTGTGTTTATATCAGCGGTGATTATTGTTTTATGGATTATTCATGGAATGAAATTTCATTTCCCCTTTATAGGATTAAATTCCTCAAAATCATTTTTTGAGGATTTTCGTGACAATATATTGCTGAGACAGTGCTTCTAATAATATGCCTAGTGATTTAAAAAACAACTTAGGCCTGATTTTAACAAGAGACAGCTTACACCCAAGCATTTACTGGATCGGAAAGGTACAGCTAGGCTTAGCTTTATATACCAATTTAACTGCTCGTGACATTTAAACAGTTATTTTGGTTTTTATTCTCCGTTAAAATAAAGAACGTATGCCAATTTCATCAAGTTAAGAGGAATAATTATGCAAATAAGTAAAATCAAATGTAAAGAAAAAAAATTCTTCTTCTTTTTTTTCTTGGTCATAAAATAAATTATCTAAACAAAGCATATTAAATATATAACACATTATTGATACAATCTATTGCAAAGACAAAACATATAATTATTCTAAGTAGAAATTTGCACTAAACTAACGATTATATCTCGATTTTTTATTAACGAGGGGCAATAATGTGGAATTTAAATTCAATGCGCATTTCCTCGAAAGAATGAAGGGATTTTTTTAAAAAAAATTATAATGTTTATAGACAGGATACTATAAGTAAATTACATAATATGATTTACATGACGCAAAAATCTTTCGTAACATTCTACCTTGACTATTGTTGGATCAAGAATTTCCAAATTTGACGTACATGACGTAGAAATCCTTCATAGTGCTTTATAATGAAGACCGTTGGATCTAGAATTACTGAATCTGACTCGTAATCATTTCGAGGGGTAATAGGTGCTCACTGAGAAATATTTTTCAAAATTTTGGTTAAGTTTTCAATTACAGTAAACAAAATATTAACAATAATTTCAAATAATATATAATAAAACCATTTTTACTTCATTTTAAAAAGAAAGGGAATTAGCTGTTAAATGATACTTATTTTATTACTGTGTAATTTTTTTCTTTAATTTTCATAATTTTTTAAAAATTTATTATACAACAGCCAACTCAATATATTTTTTTTACCAATTATTTGTTTTTAGAATGATTAGTAATTGGCTTATTTTTGGGTAAGCTTAATTTGGCTTATTTGAGGTAAGCTTGGCTTAATTTTGGGGTAAGCTTTTACAATAATAAATATTAACACAAAAAATCAGTAAAACTTATATTTAAACTCGTTTACTTATTTCCATTACAAATTGAAAAATATGCCATTTTATTTATTTATTTTTTTTGTAATTCTTATGAATTTGCGAGCTTGATTTAGAAATACGCTATGGAAGATAATATTTTAAACCATATTTTATTTAGATGAGAAAATACACTAAAAATACAAATGATAATTTTTTTAATGCGATAAAATTATCATCTACGATGTTCCGGCTTCGATTTCGAAATTCTTTTTTTATTTATAATAGTGAAGAAAAGTTTTTTTTGACAGTTTATATTGCAGATACCATTGTGCTTGGATATTTACGAGAAAACTACTAAAATGTAAGAAATTCTTTCAGCTTAAGTCCAAAGCACATACTGGGCAATCCGAAATTTTTTAATATTCATTAAGATAAACACATTTCTTCCTATTAAATCAAGATAAGATTATAACGAAATTGAAATCAAACGAAAACCAAATATAGTATTCTTTTTTGATTTTCTTATATATTTAGTATTTCTTCTTCTTCAGGATCTAATTTTAAGAGCTTGCATTGTCTGAGCATATAGCGAGGTGATGATCCCAAAAGGTCACGGCAAAATCCGCAAGCGATAGTGCCCTTTCCAAACTTGCGCTGGCAATGACATAAAATACCACATTTTAGCAAAGTAATTAACCACAAAGTAATTAAAAGCGAGTAAATCCCCCCCTCCCTAAAATATTATGTTCCGACTAGAATTTGCAATTTAAATTTTTAATATTTAGTCCTTATCTATTCTCTTGAAATTAACACTAAAAATAACTTTCAACTTTCATCAAATAATTTATATTAAATAAAACTTTATTGTATAAATTTTTTCATAGAACAAATAACACAATTCATTGTCCTTGATAAAATATGAGAATTATCATACATATATTATAATTTCTTTAACGCTTGATAAACAATGAAATCAGTTATTATGCATAATATATTTATCGGAAAAATCCATTTTGTATCTAAATAATAGAAACGCACAGTATTCAAAGTAATAAAAATATAACACTTATGTCTTTATTAACTATAATGCTTATTCTAATAACTGAAAAGCATTTTTTACAAAGTAATTAGCAAAGTACGATTTTGATATTATTTTGAATATAACAATCGGTAATTTTTTTCAACAAATGTTTAAAAAAATCATTTAATTTTGCTATTTTTATTTTTTGATATATTTAAGATATAACAAATTTTTTATATAGATTATTAATTTATTAACTTTCGTTTCAAGCTAATGATTGCAACTTTTATAATTATTTGCAAACTAATTCAAATTTATTAGAAATAATTTTATTCCTAATTCTATTCTTCGTGATTCAACGTAATGTAAAAGCATTTTTATTCCTCGTTATTATACAATTTTTTCAAACCCTTTTTTTTTCTCTTTTTTTTGAGTATATTCGAAATGGATAAAAAAAATGCCTTGCAAAATAAATGGTAATTTACAAAATTATTATATATTTTATTGGTCGGTAGATGGCAGCAGGATTCTTCTTGCTGCCAGCGCATTTTTCCTATTTCCTATTAGAATGATAAAAGCAAAAGATTTACGAATTAACAAGAACGTGCATAGTATCATTATTTTTCCTTATTAAAATAAAAAAATTAAAAATTCTTGAGCATGATTTCTGCTAACACAGAATAAGTCTTTTTGAATAGTAATATAATTATTTTTCTCGTGTTAAGCAATGCGATTAAAACTATCGGATGTTTCTTGTAATTTAATCTTTATATTCAGGTTGCTAAAAATACTACACAGCTTTCAACATTCATAACTTATTCACTTTTTTATCAAACCGCTATCAATTTAAAAATCCAACTTTTATCCCATTTATCAAGGATTTTAATAATCAATAACATTCTGTTTCTATGATTATATTTATTTTTAGCATTTCGACTGTTTTAAAGGTGTAACAAAAAAAAAAAAAAAAAAAAAAAGACAATGACCTATTTTCTTTAGAAGAAGTCTCAATTTTTTAAAAAAGATTAGTGAGAATAATATATTCTGGAGCAAGTAAATTAAATTGTTATTATTCTCAAATTTCTCAGATTTTACCACTTTTTACAACCAGTGAGAATCATAGAGGATTAACAGATGTAATATTATTATTAACAGATGTAATTCTTTTATTAATATATGAATAAAAATAGCTCTTTATGCATACATTTTAATTTTTGTCTGTTTCTGCTTAGAACAAATTTTCAAAAAAAAAAAAAATTATAAATGATGAATTTTACACTAATATAAATAAAATAGCTGAAGACAATATACTTATTTCTGTCCTAATTTAAAAAAAAAACAAATTTAAAGATAATTCTTTACAAAAATTTTATACTCTCATAAATATTTTTAACCCAATGGAAAAAGAGAGTAACCAGGAGAATATAGGATGGCATTCAAAACTAAGGTATCAATAATAATTTCATTATAAAACAACATAACTATTAATTACTAGAGGAAAATCATATATTATTTCTTTGCACGATTAACCTTGATGAAGGTTCTGCAAAACACAAGAATTACGGCTATATCTGTATTTCTAAACGAGATCCTTCTAAAAATTCCATATCTAGTCACGGAGGCCATATTAACGGATGTTCATACTATCAGGGAGCCAGGATCTTTTTGGAGAGGAAATCGCGAGTTCGCTAGCTCCATTCTAAGCAGTGTTGTGCTGTTGTTTAATAGCAATTTGCTGTTCGTAAGCGTGTTCTTGATTTTTGAAAGCAAAGAGCTGAACACACTAAGACTTGTTTTGCTATCTGTGTGCCCTGTTTTCTTTTGGATCATTTCCCATAATCAGATTTCTTAAACCGTACGCTCATTGGACGACATTCGTAACACTATTTTCGAGAATAAGTGTATTTTAAAAGTCCTTACTGATAACCGCAGAACGACATTTGACATATGCACGATATCATTCGAATTTCTTTTGAAAATTTGCTAGAAAGAACTAAAAAGACTATTTTTTATTAACATAAATACTATTAAATATATTGTAATAAGCAATCTAAATAGTATTAAAAGACAGTGAGTGGCTACCTGTGCTGTCTTCAGCAATCACTCCATCCTTGTGGCCTTCAACGTGACGAAGAATGCGATCCAGCATGTCACCGCACACTTCCAGACTGGGGGACACGATGAAGTCAATGAAACCTGAAAACCAAAACATTAAGTTTTATGTAGCAGTGCTAAATTATTTTCTGCACACAAACGTTTCACAATTGTATATACAATATGGCTGACAAAATTTGAGAAACTTTAAGTCAAAGATTTTTTAACTTTAACCTAAAATGCAGAATGCCTCCAAAACGTATACACATTTTTAATAATTATTAATAAAATACTATGCATTAAGATATCATTGTTCAAATTAATAAATTTAAATGTAGATTTTTTTTCAACTATCTTAAGTTTGAGGATTTTAATCAATTAATATGGTAATTTTGGATTTTTCTTACAATCACAATTATTTCCATTTTAATGAATTTTATTTTTTAAATACTAATTCAATCAAGGATCGTAATTAATACTACTCGACGACTACTAACCCTTGTTTGACCGTGTTGAACATAGTTACAGATGTTAACTTTACGGGTCAGTAGACAATTAATTGATTTAGCAATTCCAATAAACGATTTTATTAATAGCGCCTGAATACAATTGAGCAATATGAATAATGTGATTAGTTTTAAATATTCCATATTTACATAATTTAATTTGAGTTTAAGTATGTAATATTTCATTAAATGTTTATAAATATTTATTACAAGTACATAAGCATTTTTACTACTATATATTAATTCATTTTAGAAAATGAATTAATACATAGAATTAATATATAAATTAAAAAAAAATCTAAAATGGGGTTTGAATGGGCAAAAAGTTATAGTTAATTCTTATATATATTGTATCTGTGTACCTACCTATTCTTACGAAGCAATCCTATTTCTGAGTCTCGTTTTTCAAAACAATTTATAACCTTAATATTCTTAACTCAGATAATACTCAGCCATTCTGGAAAGCATGAAGATTTAATTTTTTGGTGAATTTATTATATTTTTGTTAATTGGTAGCAATCGGATATTTTACTAATTTTAAATAATGGGATTTTCTAAATAGCAATATAGATATTAGCAGAACGTGATTCATCTCTTATAATGACATTGGCTTTAAAATTACAACATGTGAAGACATTGCAATAGCAATTACAGCATGTCTGATTGTTATTTAAATTTGCCATCAAAATGGCTAATCAAATGAACTATTACATATACACCTTCCCCTGAGCGAATGCATATTATTTTAAAATATATTGATTTTAAAGTTATAAGTAGCTTAACAGTAAGTTGAAAGTATATTGCTTTGTTGGATATCAGCAGATAGATATAAAAAGAGAGCCATAATTGAGAAATAAGTTCGATTAATCGACGTAATATCGGATTTTCCTCAAGAATTACTGAATAAATAACATATTTGATCTTTCTGACTTTAGCCTAAAGAATCTTGAATAGATATGATTTTAATCGTCTCAGATGTTTAACTATTCTCATTATTCCTTGCTGCAAGTAGTTCTTTATTTACATAGTTCTTTTACTTCGATAGTCTACGATTCAACTTTAAGTTAGAGACATGTAAGAATTCTTAGTAATAACGAAAGATGTGACATTTGAACTTTCTAACTTTTGCCTAAAGTATCTTGAATAAACATGGTTTTCATTGCCTCATAAATTTAACTGCTCTCATTATTCCTTGCT
>JAPMOR010123474.1:306146-317127 GCA_026543865.1 Argiope aurantia
CTTAAAAAGCAAAGCTTGATAAGCTATACATCAAGTAAAAGTGCAAAAAATAGAAACAGATTACTATGTTTCGAATGTCTTTAGTTACTGTACATTGGAGCAAATCGTTGGTATGTAGGTACATATGCAAATCCAAACTAATGCAATCCATAAACTAACAGTCCATTTATAATATAATAATCAACTATGAAAATTCACAACTAGAATTTCAGTAACGAAATTTTGCATTAAAAAATGTCTAAAATGAGCAAATCCTAAAAGAACACCTAATTATATTCTTGCATACTTTCTTCCAAGTATAGGGAGGCCCTGATGGCTTGGTGATAAGGTCTCGGCTTCGGAACCTGAAGGTTACAGGTTCGAGACCCGATTCCACCGAAGAACCGTTGTGTAAGCTGATCTGATGCACATGAAATGTCCTGTCAAACCGTCCTACCCCTGGTGTGGCGCAGTGTGGAGTGGTGATGCCAGCTCAGGTGTCGTCCTCGTCATCTCACCACGGTTCAGAATTACGAGGTCCGTTGCAAAATAGCTCTAGTGTTGCTTTAAAACGGGATGTTAATATAACTAAACTAAACCAGGTATAGTGCGTCTGAAAATTTCTGGGCGCATTGTAAAATTAAGTAATGAAGAATAACGATGTTATATACTACCAATATGGCTCATAATGTTTTATTTCACATTATTCTTCCACAAAATCCGATAGTTGGTGCTATTTATGGCCTGATGATGAGTTAATGAGAAAAATTCACTTAGTAGCTATATCATCGATTTTTAAAATAAAAACATCTTTAGATTTTTTTTCATGGGTGTAATGGACAGGATTGTGTATAGCAGATCTCTTGCAATAATTTGCAGATTTTACTGCAGTATATAATAGCTGTTAATTAATCTGATATAGCCAGTACTTACAGATGCATAGCTTGAAACTGCGAATCGCTGGGACATAGAATGGTCAATAAAGAATCTCCTGAGATTTATTAAATTTAAATACACTAAAACTGTTGAAGGCATTTTATTTCTATACCTTATAGTTTTTGATTTAAATAATTTGCAATTTATCAAAGATTTCATTTTCAAATCGTATATTACATTTCGTAAACTTATATATTTCAGTATTTGGATAGTTTGTTTGCTAAAGATAACGACGTTTCCTGAAGATGGATAACGTTTATCAAGAGCAATCAAATTTGGCACAGATATTGCTTTGGATGGTGGGAATATGCACCTCGGAACGAGGTTTCTAACTTTTGACTTTTGTTTAATTGCGCGAAAAAGACTTTTGCACTATGCTGAAATTCAAAAACTATTTTTTTAATGATAGGAATTTAATCATTTAGCAATGGTTCTCTGAATGTTGACAATTTTTTAAAATATTTTTTCCTCAATTTTCAATAATAGAATTCCCCGTTGAAAATAAATCAAACTATTTTCATCCTTTCATCAAGCATTTAATCACGTGGCTATCTTTCATTTCTGAAAACTAATGAATAACTGTTATGCTAATTATTTGTGCTTTTTACATGAGGAATTAGAAAGTGAAGTCACATTATCATAATAGACAATGTGAAATTCGAAATGAAACAGCGTGGATCTAATATCATTATGACGCCATGGGTATTAATGGGTATTATTCATGTACAGAATAAACAGAATAGATGTAATGCTATTAAAATAATATGACTTTAATATGTATCGCAATTTAGGTTTAAAAATACGTTGTTGAGGAAATTACAATTAAGAAAGAAACTATGCATAAGAAATTTAATTGCATTTTAACAGAACCAATATTTTATCAACTGAATAAGAATAATTTAATGAACTAAAGCACAAACTTATATTTATATAAATCACAGAATATTCTAGCAGTTTGGAAAAGGATAACATTTTGTAAACTGTCGCCAATTAACTGATGTATAAGGTAATATATAATTTAGAATTAATGCAGCACGTTTCAAAGAAAACTAATTAAATTAAGGAATAGAAAATTTAAATCTATATGGATTTAAACCTGTAGATTTCCTAAAATTTTCCATCACCATATTCTTTTTATAATACGAGAACTAATCAATCTATGAGTATAATTAATGCAATATATTTCTTCGGGACGAAATGTAACTTTTACCTTAAACCCCCTACCCCGATTCACACGGAAAAGTTTGAATGAACGGATCGCTGTAACACCAAAACGGGCGAGAACTATGCCTTAAGAGCCATCACCGGCCGCGATACAACCTTTCCCTTGGGGAAGCACGTCCCTTCATCGATGGTTGGAGCCGCCCTCCACCTATTTCTGTGACCACTAGGATGGCGAGAACCTACCACTATGCCGAAAGCTACTCATCCTGAAATAGAGGGGCCCCCAGTGGGAATCGGGAGGAAATTTAAAATAAATTTTTAATTGTTATTAATTTTTTTCTTATGATTCGAAAATCTAATTCATGAATACATTTTCAACAGGAAGCAAAGAAAGTAAAACTATTTTTTTTTCTATTTATAAAAAAAAACAACTAAAAAAGATTAAAAAATTTGAAATATCTGTCACAAGGATAATACTTACTTACAAAGAATGCAATCGTGAAAAAAAAATTCGAAGCAGTAAAATACCACCTTACTACGAAACGATTGAAAATGGCAGAGTAATAAAGTTTCAGATCAAGTTACGATGATTCTGAGTCCATGAAAGTTTTTTAGTCCTCTGAAAAACTTTGTCGCAAATTGTCAAAAAAAGGAAGTCAAATTCAAATAAATCAACATAAGTTGCGTCTCAGATTTCAAATATACCTAAAAGATTTCTGAATAGACAAGCGAAGGCAAAGAAATCGGGATTTGGTTGGCAATCTGAACCGTTTTATAGGATATCTCCCACTCCAATGCATTTTATCAAATCATTTGAAACCAAATTCTACAACTTTGTCAGTATGTGAAAGAAAATCAGTTGCTACCATTTTTTTGATAATACTGAAGATCTCAGTAGGATTTTGTAATAAAAGTTTTTCAAAAGATTTCTCAGTTTTTTTTTTGTTATGCAGAAAATGTTCGGTGGAATTTATTTTAAAGTCGTGATTATCCAAAATTTTATGCTGAAGAATCTATAAGACATAAATATAAAAAAGAATTGAACGAAACAGTTTTTTTAATATGTGCAATTGTATTATGAACTAAAAATTAAATATTTTTATATTAATATATACTTATAAAAGGAAACGTTTGTGCGTGTGCTATATAGGATAGAGATTTAGTCTTAGAGATACAAAATTTACATAGATAAACTTTAGAAAATGAGAATGAACATCTTGAAACAATTATTAATTACAATTTTATTTAATTAAATATTAAATTAAGAGAAAGTTTGACGTTCTTTTTCATTATAATTGAGAAAATATTGCAAAAAAATTAATTTTTACAACATTCTAAAAATTTTTTAAAAAATGTTTTTTTTTTTTAAATGATACCAATTTGATTGTCGAATAATTTTTTCTGAAAATTGATAATTTCGTTAACCTTTTAATGTATCAAGTAGCCATTTGACTACACGTTTTTATTTCCATTTCTAATCTTCTCTTGAAAGGATTTCAAAGGTGTTTGGAAATCCTTTTTTAAATGCATTTTGATAAACATTTACATAAAGCATCGATATATGACAATGGAACTAGAATTATATTTAAACTGGAAACTTGGAAAAATACTAAGGTGCCTAAAAGTAATTCTAAAGTTTCTAATAATAAATAATTCTACCATTAAAAATACTACCAAAATAATTTATTTCCATTGCAAAAAATATATTGGTAAAAAGGGACTTTTATTTTTATTACAGAATTGTTATAACGTCATTTATGTCACTGGGGTATTGTTTAATTCACAATGTAGCCAACTGGCACATTTCAGTTGTCTTGTTAGAACTTCACCAGAAAAAAATAAACAAAATATTTTAAAATAATTTCCTTAAATTATATGCAAATATTAAAAACACATGTATTTTTCTCATAAAAAATGAAAAGTCATGTATTTTAGAATTAAATATATATTTTTTGCTGATTTTCAATAATATATTTCACTTTTGAGATGGAATTCAAACTGTTTTTATCGTTTTTATCATATTGTTTCTTCCCATTGTTCAAGGCTAATGGAAAACCATTTTGTTAAACTGACATATGAGGATCCAGAGAGTGATATAACATTACCACAAAAGAAAATGTGCAGTTCAATGTAGATCACCCACACAAATTTTACGAAGTCATTATGATGTCATGGGACTCGACTTCACTAGGAAATTCCTTTGCGGAAAAATAACTCTAACAATCCATTTGACTTTAACTTTAAATGAACTCCTAATGCCATCTGGAGTGCCGTTGACGAGAAGAAGAAATTCCTCCTTTAGTTGTTGTACGTGTCTAGTTGTTGTGTGAAAATGTCCTTTATGTATTTCTTATAAATATTACAGTGATATGAAGTATTTGAGTGCTGGGAATCCAAAAATAAAAAGGTTTTAATTAACCTAGATGAGAATATTTTTATCCAAACGCTCAAAATACATTTCACTTACGCATATACAATGCTACATAATAAATAATGTCACTATGGTATCATGAAACTCGACTTCATTGAGCAACTCTTCATTTGTGGAAAAAATATAAAAAAATTCGATTAAATTGAACATAGTCAATATTTTTGGTGTACCAGCTAGTTGCCAAAACATTCATATAACAAAAAATAGGCATCATTAAAAAGAAATTTTTTTTGAATTTTAAAATGATATAAAAATTATTTTTAGTCCTGCAATATTTTCACAAATTATGCGGAAAAGTGGCAAAATTTCGTTTAATTTTTAAATACTTAAAATCGTAGTTAAAATCTTTTAAAAAATCTCTACTACGATCACATTTCCACTCTGCAAAGAATATATGTGTCAAGTTTGATAACTCTGAATCAACTGGTCTGGCATATAGAGTACCAAAATATACACATTAATTTTTATTTCAAATCTCATCAAATTGATAAACATTTATATCGGCAAAATAAAATCCATTCGACTTCTTGTTCGCTTCATCTAAATGAAGTAGTAAAAACAATCTGAATTATTTACCCTTTCAAAGCAAATATCCAAAGCAAACTATTCATTGCTCTGTTTAGAATTAATGCAATTTTCGAATACATTTATAAATTTATGCGCATTTTCTACTTAATGGATAATGTTTTTTTCAGAAAGTAATGCAAATATTCAGTTTGACAAAAGAATCTCACAGAGATATTGACATGTAAAAAGATTATACTGTATAATAAGACGTCGCCAGTCGCATTGCTTACTATTCTTTGAAGAACTTATACACGAATTCCAATGCAAATTAAAAAGAGATTCTTAAATAAGAAAAATTTTCTAGTTCTCTAATTTTATACGCGATTGCAAACGCACTCAATGAAAACTAGAGATCAATTTGTAATCCTTTAGTTGCAGTGAAAATAGATCAATAAAAATTTAGCATAATCTTCCGAGATATTTAGAAACCTTACAAATGGAATAACCATGCACATTATTTTGCTATTTTGAATGTATGATAATGATCATAAGATACTTAGAATTCGTTATATGAATTGAAGGAATTATTTGGTTTATTTTAATTCGACGCAGTCAATAAAAAAAATTAATTCCAATAGATATAATTTCATTTTTAGTTGTTTTTGCAAAAACATTAAGAAAAAGCATACAGAAGCGATTTTTTGGGCATTTTTATTTTACTTTTTGATAATTAAATAAGTTAAGCCTTTAATTGATATTGAAAGCAAAGGCAAAAGTGAAAACAGGCTAAAAGTAGAATTCTAAGAAATGAGAAGAGTTTAAATTCATTATTATTTATTTTTTAAAGGCATATTTACTTTATTGGATATTAGAAGCTTAAAATGTAGGAAAAAAAAATTAAGCTAAGATTTAGGTTTAAAAGATAAATAAGATTAGAAGAAGTGAAATGAGATATAGATATTTAAGATATTTTTCCACTTAGCTCCATAAAATATATATATATATATATATATATATATATATATATATATATATATATATATACAATATCTAGCCGCGTCTTGCTGCAATTTTATTTTATTTTCTGAAGGATTTAGATTTATTTAAAAATCTGCTCTTTAACGAAAATTAAGATTTATATCGCTTTTTAATAACTTCATTAATATTTATTTTTAAGTTCTTATTTTCTTATAGCTGTTTTTCTTTCAATTGCAATTTACTTATTTTCAGTTATAATCCGTTTTAAAAGCTTATTATTTTTTGAATTTTTTTAAATTTTTTTTTTCATTTTTACAATTTAAATGAAGTTTGTACATCTTTTCTGTGAAGAAAAGTTCGTTATTGCAGACATTTTATACTAAAAAAAAATGGTAAATATGGCACTATCTTTGTAATTTTGATACAGTGTGTTTCAAAAGTCAATGAATTTACCTTAACTAAAAATGGGAATATGAAGATGAATCTAAGTTACATATGAAAGTAAAACAGGAAATGCTTAATGGAGGAGTTAGAAGGCTCTTTTCTCAAATAGTGAACTTGGATTTCAACGATAAATACTAAATGAATTATGAACGAGTGCCAAGAGAAATGTTGGTTATAGCAAAAAGTTTATGTTAAAGAAAAAATAAATATCATCTTAATAGCTTTAATAGAATGTGTTACGATTTCCAACCAATAAACCTTTAGCGAATGATGGAAAGACTAAAATGGCCTCTAATGCGTTAGAAAGTAAGACAGAAATGTCAACTGTATAAAAGAACAGGGTGCTTTCAGTGAACAAGAGCTGAAATCAAAGTTCAATGCTTGTTATTAAGAATTCTAACTGAATATGAAGAACAAGCAAGAAGATGGTCTATCATTCGTATTATGAAATGAAAGGAATAACAAATTCTTCATAAGTCTCTTCGTCATCTTTGTCAGAAATTATCGAAAGAGTTAATTATCAAAAATTTTATCCTCCAAAACTATTATAATTAACATTTTTGCTTTTTTTGAGAAAAATGACATTCTTTTATAGCCATTTTCATAGAAATGCCCTAAAATGACTACTTTTGAGTTGCACATTTTTCTTATATTCTAATCAAGTTAAATATCATTTTCCACATTTAAATATTTACGAATGTGGAATGTAATATTTATTATTTTTTGATATTTTTATAATTATCTTACAAAAATATAACGCAATAATGAAAGACTTAAAAATTCAACATAATACAGGGCTAATGATATTATTTTATGTTTATTTCTCGGCTTTAAATTAGTATTTCTCCGCATTTCAGTGATAAGTTTAAAGTGTTACATCAGAATGACCTACACTGAAGATTATATATATTTGTTTTAACATCAGGAAATAGTTAAGTGCTAACTTTCACTTCACAAAAGACTTTAAAGTCGTTGAAAAATCTAAGGAATGTAACTGGTTTTCTTGAATATAACTTTATGACGCTGATTACAAAATTTACATTATTATGAATTAATTTGAACATGCATTATAATTTAAGCTACGAAATTGGCTAATTAAAAAAAATTGGTTTTTCATTGGTTTAAGCTGCAATTATTGTTGAAATAGTGACTATCAGTAGAAATTACAATTAAATTAATTGAATTAAAAAGTGAGTTTTCTGACCTGCCTAAAGAATTCTTCCATGAGCCTCTGTGTCCATCTGAAATGCAAGTTCCAGTCCTTAGCCGGATGACTGATGTCGCAGCAGTGGAGCATCAGGGACAAAACCTTTGCCTTGTCCATTGCACTGCAAAAAATAGAAATTATGTATAAAAATATCTTGTTGAAGCATGATTTACAATAGTAAATGTAAATGTTATAAAGATCAGCGTGAAAGTATAAACAAATTATCGACGTGCCTATAAATTTTTTTAAAAACATCGTTCATCGTTCATCGAAACGACACTGGGGGTATAAATGAAGCCTTTATTCAAAGTATATTGATTAATGAGCCAAATGATTCCTTGCTCCCAGAATTCCTGTGGCCGTGAAGAGACCCAGTCCTTCACAGCGTCCTTGAATTCTCAGTCCTAGTTGAAGCGCTTCCCTTTCAGAGGTTTTTCAAGGGATTAAACAGATAAAAATCGCAGGGCAACATGTCCGGGCCGTAGGGTGGATGGTCGAGCTGCTCCCACTTGAACTTGGCCAATTCCGCATGTGTGATCCTGGAGACGTGTGGACACGCGTTATCATGGAGCAGAACCACTCCCTCTGTGAGTAGCCCCGGTCTTTTGTTCGTGATGGACCTTCGTAGTCTTCGGAGTGTCTCACAATACACATCGGAGTTATTGGTTCTTCTGCGCTAGAAAAATTCAATAAGTAGCGGACCTTGGACGGCGAACTCAAGGACGTCGTGAAGGACTGGGTCTCGTCACAGCCACAGGAATTCTGGGAACACGGAATCCTTCGGCTCGTTAGTCAATGGGTTCTTTGTGCTCTGACCTATGGTGTATAGTTTGAATTAAGTCTTCATTTACATCCACAGTGTCGTTTTGTACCTTTTCATTTGAACACTCCTTGTATATGTGACTAGCCGCCTTTTGCGACCATTTTGTTCGTCTGGAATATGAACTTTCCAGGCTGTTAAACCATTAACATGGAAAGCATTCACTTAACATTTTCCCTTCTTATATGATAATATTAAATATTATTAAAATAATGATACTAGTTAACTACAAATTATTACACGTTCTAATGAAAAAGTATATAATGCGATATAAAAGTGGAAGTGGAAATCCTGCTTCAGTTATAATGCTCCCTACCAAAAAATAATTTATCATAATTTTATCATTAGAAAACTAATGCATTTGAATAGTCTGATGGAAGAATAAAATTTGTATTTCATCATAAAAATAGAAATATTGTCTCAAAATGCTTTAAAAATACAAATTAAATTTAAAAAGTTTATTAAAATTAAGGGATAAATTCGATGGAAACAAAAAATATTAGTATTAAAATGAAAAATATTTTGAGAATATAATAACAATGAAAATCATTTTTTTTGTAATAATATTTGTAGAAATTATCGCTTGAGAAACTCCAAATTTACTTAATTTTTATTTAACTGACAGATAGTGAAAAATTGAGAGTGCATTTTCTTTTGTCTTGAAATGCATGCACACACACGCACACGCACACACACTATATGACAATTTTCCATTACCTGTAGTGTTGCAATGAGTATGGTTAATCCAAATAATATATTAAGAAGATACTTTATTTATTGATTATCATGCAACAATATTACGTTTATAATTTATTTATGTTTGTAAATTGGTTTAATTAATTATGTTTGTAATTGGTATAATTTATCTTGCTTGGAATTTCTTTAATTTAAACTCTTTCTTTCTCCGAAGAGGTCTCTACATTTCATAAAAAAACAAAAACTGGTCACTTGATTATTTTGCAATCGTCTGATTACGCCTAGACCGCAGCTACAATTTCTTATTTTCTCAAGCTTAGAGAAAGCAAGATATTTGATTTCATCAATATTTTGGCGATATATCTCGGTTGCTTGGCAACTAAATTTCGAGGGTGACTTGCCATAGTAAGGAAATAGCCGAGTTGTTTTAAATTCCCCTTCGAAGGTACCATTCTTAATTTTGTTTATCAAAAGAACTGAGTACTTACCATCAGCATCTCTCTTTTTTAAAAAAAAGAGGAATCTCAAGTAAATTAATATCTCTAGTATTAACCTCACAGAGATTAATTCCATTATTGGTAGGTTTCTTATTAATAATTAGAATCTAAACAAAATTCAAATTTATTCCGTTTAAATCAATATTTGCATTATGTAACTCTGAAATAATGTTCATTATTGAGCAGTAAATGAAACAATTTAATTATTTTTAAAATTACAAATAAAATAATTCTTATTAACGAATCTTTTTTTAAAAATATTCTCAACAACGAATAAACACCAGTTTAGGTAAAACAAAGTTACGAACTGATACCATGCTTAAACCGTACAAACGTCACAGACGATGGCCGTTGAAAATTTGATTTACGACAAGCTTACGGAAAAAATAATCTCATTTTTTTTTAAATCTTCGGTTGTTTGAACACGATCTTGGACAACATATGTCACCGTAAGCCGTAGATAGCGTAAATCAACTTTGGATCTTTGTGTGCGTTTTCGTAAGGTGGAATAAATTTTCATAGTTTTTGAGAATTAGCGTTGAAGTTTTCAAAATGAATTACGATTATGTTTATATTAGGATGAATTGCATTTTAAAAATTGAACTTTTTCTTATTTTAGTATCTTACATATTACTTAATAAATAATCTTCTGTAATAGATAAGCTTTCAATATCTTTCTCAGTCTTTTCTGTGATTTTGGTGTTACTTTTGTCATAATAATGAGATTGTAATTAATAAAATAAAATTATCATATAATGAGATTTTTAAAAAAAGAAGATTTGAACATATGAAATGATGTAGTAAGATAACGTTTTAGCTTGTTTAATCTAACTTTATTATATATCTATAGGACTATTTAAGGACTGACTTCGTAATCCTGAACCACTGTCAGATGAAGAGGATGGCATTTGAGCTAGCACTCTATCATCAAATATCTGCACCAACCAGCATGAGATATTTGATACAATGGATATATTTAGAACGCTTACATGGCAACTCATTTGTTGATTTGGAATCTTGGAAGCTTTTAACCCCAAATCCGATATCTGAATCCCCAAGTCTCTTTCGAAATCCGCGCTCTCACTAGATTTATATCAGTGAAAACTGATGAATTCTATTTTAAATGAGCTCGAACGATATTCCCTCTACAATGTGTAACAACCGAAGGGCGATATTTTTTATCCTAAAAAGAAGCAGTTAAGCGAAAAAAGAAAATAAGAAAAATCGATTGCTATATCCTAAAAGGAAGCAGTTAAGAGAAAGAAGAAAATAAGAAAAATACATTACTATATCCTAAAAAGAAGTAGTTAAGCGAAAGAAGA
>JAPMOR010123474.1:317137-331432 GCA_026543865.1 Argiope aurantia
TTTTGTAGTCTTATGCTGACAAAAACATTATGAAAAATTAAAATTAAATTTATGATCGCAAATTTCAAGTTATCATGTGAGAGTATTATTATTTTTTAAATCATTATTCGTTTTAATTTAAGTAATTAACCAGTTTAAACCGGTTTGAAATAATCACGAGACTTCTCTATTGGTCTTTATCTCTCTCTCTCTCTCTCTCTCTCTCTCTCTCTATATATATATATATATATATATATATATATATATATATATATAATTTTTTTAAACTTTTATTTTCAGTTTTTCTAGATGGCAAACAAAGTTTTGGAGCTCGATCGATTTTGAGATGAAATAACATCTATGATGTCATAGTTCTATGGCAACCTTTTAAACATGCATTTGCTGTGAAAGAAACATACGTAATAATAAAGCAGTACTGATAAAAGCAGGTCAACCTTTTATAAACGCATCTGCTTTCAAAGAAGACCATACATAATAATAATAATGCAAGACTGGTAAAAACAGGTAAAAAAAATATATGCGATTAAAAGATGACGATGAAAATTGAAATTTATGCTTTATTCATTGCCTACGTGATTTCGAGCTTCAATATTCATTGCCTACGCTATTTCGAGCTTCAAAACCCCCTAATCAAAACAGCATCATGTTCTCACATGATAATAAACTTTTCACTGTATACGATAGTAAATTTTAATGGATTTTTTATATTAAATTAATTGCATTGAAGTGAAATTTATTTATAAGAATATACAAAACGCATATTCCATTACAGAGCTATTGGCATTAAACCTAGCCTATTATAAAATTAAGGTCCTATTAAGCTTTGATTTAATTTAATTTCACGTACGTTAGAGGGAGTTTCAGTGATCAGATTTCTACTACTAAAATCAATTTTATAATTCTGAGTGAAACTAACATTTTATTATTGTAGATGTAAATACATCCTTAGTTTGTTGTTGTGTTGTGATTTATGGCACTTTACAAGCCCGATGACAGCGATTTAAGCCAAGTGAGCGTCTCTTGGTTTTTCAGTTGCGCCAATTAGGGCCAAGAGTACGACTTAGCTACTCACGCGTCACAACCCTTTTTACGGGGTGGACTTCATTCACGCATTTCATTCACTCATCCCCAGGTCGTCATTTAGACCTGAATCAGAGAACGCTCACCTCTGAACCAGTACCCTCAGTTGTATTACTTTCGACATGGAGGACTTTGTGACCACGACATGTTTATGCGTTCGCCAGCCACCACACACACATGGTGAGTCTTCGGCCGGCGGAACCCAAGGGACTCGCAACCCAAGGGACGCGAGTCCAACGCCCTACCAACCAGTCTATCCCGGCACTCAAGAATTAAAAGTAAGACTTTCTATCTAAATTTCTTTTTACATTTTGAAAGAATATAAAACTTTTTCCTTTTTTTTTTATCTTGAAAGTTAGAAACTACTTTCGTTCATCGAAAAATCTCTTTCAGTGCCATGTTTCGAGATATTCAGTTGATGAAAATATTTGTGAAGTTTCATTTTGAAATGTAAAAGCAAATTATTAACTATGATCTATTAACGATAAAGCATTCATTTGATACTTTAATATCTAAAGTTATTAAGAAATCTGATTTGAAATTTATGTTATACAAAATTTATACTTATAAAAAGATTGAAATTATTTAATAGAAATTTACTGTAAGTTTACAAAAATTATTTTTAACATTCTTTTTCACAACATATTTTTTTATTTTTATTAACATATTTTCAGGCACTTATATGCGTATGCTTCTAAATAGTGATAGCTTTATATATCTACTTAGTATATTCAAGAAAACCGAACATGCACTTTAGACGCTTTTTTCCGGCCGATTGAAGATGCCCATTGACACACTACTACAATTTTAGAAGCTAGGTCACGCACTAAATATCATTTCTGTAGGTAGTGGTGCTTTTGAGTTATCATGCATATATGCATGTCAATGCACAGACCGACAGAAAGTGAAACGTATGAGAATTTATCTTCCAAATTTGAAGAAAATCTCTAACTTGCATATAAACTGCGTATGAATTTTTTTACCTAAACCATTGTGTTGGGAAAATAGAGATGGAAAATGCGGAGTAACTCAAAAGCCTTGGTTCAAAAATTGATAATTTTTCACTCTAAATGTTAAACGTGTTTACTAAATTTCATCGATGTAGCTTTTGAAGTGTTGCTTTTACTCGGATGGCAAAACGGACTGAAATCCTTTGAACGCATTCAATTATTAACATCTTTCTAGAAAGATCGGTATTTACATTTACATGGCGGTAATAGGATATTCAAGACATGATTCAAACCTCTTTCTAAGCACGTTCAATCTGATATCGACCATCCAATATCTTACACTGGCGCGTAATTGGAATCGGAAGCATGGAATGTATGTCAAAAATTTAAATAATAGTCAATACATTTCTTTTGTTTTTATAAATATTTATTTAATCTGTTTCTTTATTTCTTTTTCACTTAGCTGATTACTTTTGTTTTTAATATGTCTTGTCGAATTTTCAACCACTGCTAAATGTAAAAGACATTTTTAACATCTCGTATATGATATATACTAAGTGGAGGCTTGACAATCGTTAAAAATTCCGATGTCAGGATTTAAAAGATTTTTCCAAGTTTCATATCTTCTTAAATTCGAGAAGCATATTACACGAATAATGCCTAACCACTGGTATAGCTCTCTCTCTGTGAACATGGCTACTGAAAAATGCTTTGAGAATGAAATGAAACAATTGTTAGGTGAAATCTGGTAAGTAACGTTTTCACCAAAATTTAGAGATTTTTATTAAATTTTGTACGATATCCTTGCACAAAATGTCTGTTGGTTGTAGGTGAGCTTCATAAGAGCAAAACATACACAGTCTGACAAATAAAAGTTGATACACAGATTTGATATACGCATTGCAGTCTTATCAAATTCTGTACCAAATCAGTTCAGGTTTTTTTTCATTTTTCAGTATTTTTTCCTGCATATAACAGCGATAATAAACAAACGGAACGACGTAAGAATGAAATTCGATATGATTTAATCTACATCAAATGTTTTATTTAAATCAGGCAAGTAAAAGGAGAATAAAATGTATATTAAATTTCCTTTACTTTCTTCTTAGAAGCATAAAATTCTCATGCGTGTGATTTTAAAAACAAAGCTTTGAGTACTTGCGGTATTTACGGCTTTATCAAAAATTACTTCTATGCGTAGGAGAGAAAAAGAATAACACTTTCTAATGGAAAGATGTGAACAACTTTCGGGGAGACATGTCCCAATGATTTTCTGCTGAGGTATGTTACAGACGATTAAGGAATATTCTAAAATTTAATGAATTTAATTGTAATTATGTGTATAATTCATTAAGATTTCAATATCACAATCATTATATTAAGTTTCAGAGAATTCATTTCAATGAGGCGTAATATTTGAACTTAGAATAAACTATATTATTGAAGATTTTTACTTATAATATTAGCGATTAAATAAAAAATTAAAAAAAACATTCGTTGTAAGAAATGAATCTAATAGTACACTAAGAAGTATAAAATAATCTCTAATTTAGAAATACGTACAATCGGACATGGTTTGTACTGCAATTTATACTCTATAGCATCTGAATCAGAATGAAAATCAAAAAAAGTTTCTAAACCTTCATTAAAATTAAAATGCATTATTACTTGTACATTAATTTTTACCGAAAAAGTTTCAGCGCTCGCGATTTGCTATTTATTTTAATACTTTTTGTATAATTTCATATTTTTAGTTCAATGTTAACAAGTTTACTTTGTTATTAGAGGGAAATTCAAATCCTACAGACGAAAGGAAAAATCAGTAAAACTATGCTAAAAAAATAAAGCATTATTTGCTGATCTTCGGAGATTAGTTATTTATGCAGCAGTACAATATATTTATCGAGATTTATATCGAAATAAAATATTGAATAATCAACAAAATTGAAGCGTTATTATAATTTTTATATGATTTATACTGAATTACAGTGCTTTCTGTCAATTACATTGAATTAGAATAGTTATAAATATTTAAAAATACTGCATTTAGTTTTTTTCCATGAATAAATAAAAAAATATAGTAAATAAACAATGTTAGAAAGAAGCGAATGGTATTGTATGAAACAATGCAATTAAACATTGTTGCAACAATTAATTCTTAAAATGAAATGAACAACTAACTAAAATAATGATGATAACTGTTACCATAACAATGAAATGATATTGTTTTGCCGAAATCAACAATGTTTCTACCCATTTGGTGAAAAGACACTGACGCTGAAGCATCTTGTGAATTTCACTGCGATTATTTTGATATTTTGCTATTTTATTGCGATTTTTGTACCTTAAAACCACTTTGGATTGTGATGGCACCTAAACTTCTGAAGCGAATTCGGAAAGCGTTGTAAGTACACAAAATCTTTCTTTATGTTTCGTAAAAAATTTATGTTTAAAAATATTACTGTATTCAAATGATATTATTAACATAAAGTTTTAATTTCTGTCTTGAAAATTGCAAAAATTAAAATGATTGGACAAATATATACTAATTTCAGTAATTATGTTAACGAGTTAATAATCTAATATGACTGTTTATTAATCTACCTTCTGTGCGTTAATTTCAGTAAACAAACATTATACTGCATGTGATTTAAAATTCAATTTTCAATTTGCATATATACTAATTTGTAGCGTAAATGACACATCATAATAAAAGCTTAAATTGTATTCGCTACATAATAACAATATTTACTGCCTAAATAAAGGATTTCATTAATTGCTGTCTTATTTCTGGACGTTATATTGACGTCCAGAAATTGTATTTACGTTGTAATTAAATGTATTGGACGTTGTATTTAAAATAGTGTCTAAATTAGATTATAATAATTTTAATATTGCTTAGATTATAATAGTTTAATTAGATTGTAATAAAATTTAAAAGAAGTAGAATGCACTAATTTTCTGTTTTTTTCATTTCAGTGCTTCCGTTTTCAAGTCTGCTAAAGCAGAAAAACCAACTGCAAGCTGTGATTTTGGTGATGATATTGAAAAACCTAACGAGGTAGACTTCGATCTTGCAACTGCAAAACAGTATCTGATCACACTGTATTACTCCATGGAACGGGGGAGGCTCGACCGCGAGAATGAAATTCGCATTGCTTTCGGTGAGCCTCCAATTCCCCGTTCCAAGTATGCAGTTTAATTTACATATTTCAAGGCAGAAAATTAATGAGACTACAGCAAACGAATCATAATATTTTGTCTAACGTCTTAAAACTGAATCATAGCACTCAAGACAATAAAACACTTACGCCTGCATTCAGAGTTTAAGTCTTGATTTTATCGTAAATTTTTTTAAATGCTCTTTTCGTCATTCAAATATTTTAAAAGATTCCTCTTGCCGATATCTGCTGTGTGCTGAACAATCTCTGGATCAATATTTCGAAATAGCCTTTTTTCAATGAAATAACCAATCCCTTATTTCTAAAAAAATGAAAAAAAAAATATCTCAAGTATGCACATTGCTTTTTGTTAAATATCTAATGAACTAAGAGCATTAGAAGAATATCTTTGAATAGCATGGAAAAGAATCACAATACAGAAATGAAGACTAGAATTCTGCAGTTTCATAATATCTTTACATTACTTTAAACAGAAATACCAATTCCTAATGCTATTAACTGTGCTCAAAATGAAACGTGAATCAAAATGGATTTTGGACTAAAGAAAACCCAGAAAATTCACCAATAAAGAATTTATACACTTGTTGAAGGTAGAGACATATCAAATTGCTTTGAATCGGAAGTAATTTTGATGCAGACATTGGTCTTAAAAATGCTCCAATAAAGAAAGAAGAATTAAAAAAGTTTTTAAAAAATAGTGCACTGAAATACACAAAATTATAGAGCATTTTTGATGAGCTATTCTTTGTCTACTTTACAATCTGTGACAATTCTATAATGCAATGTCTAATGATCCCAATGATTCGGAATTATAAGAAGGTGAATAAAGAATTCATGATAATAATATCATCGTAGAAAGTATTATTTAATGATTTTATAGGTAAAATGAGAATTCTAGCAACCCATGGATGATATGAAGAAAATATATGTCGACTCGATTTAAATACAGTATCAAAATTCTGCTGAATAATTCTGCTGACTCGAAATAAGATATGAATAATTAGATAAACATTCAATTGATCAAAAGGATTCTGTATCTGGCAATCAATTAACAGCAATAAATATAAATTTAGTAGGAAGCAATGTAAAAGGAAATAAATTGCGTTTTTCATAATTCAAAAGAAATTTTTTATATTAGAACTGAAGATCAATCCATTTCCACGCCTCATCTTCACACATTCAAGCTTTGGGATTCAATCTAATTATCTAATTGCTTTCAGAAGAGACAGTTGAACAATCTAATTAATCTTCAAAATGAACAACATAACTATTGCATTTCTTATTCCAATAAAACATTTTATCTGTCACTAAAAAATACTTTAAAAAAAAGAATCCTCTAAAGCTCTCCAATCAAGTAGTGAATATCAACGAACTGCAACCATATTTACAAATAGTCCCAATTCATGATCAACAGATGGAATGTATAACTTAAGAATGAGCGAGGGGGGTCCTATTGACCTCCCGGGGCTGTCCCAGAATGTAGTCATCGGGGTGTTTGGGGACAGCCCTCGAGGAACTCTGGTAGCCGACCTCCACGTGGTGTTCCTCGGGCAACGCTGTTATTTTAATTTTAACAGCGGCTGACGGGCTACCGATATTTTTTAAAAAAATTAATAGATATTAATCGATAAAAGATAAAAATTAATAGAGAAATTGAATAAATTAGTATGTATAAACCAATAGAAGTTGTCCCCCAAAAACTTTCTCCCATACTCTCTAGTGAAGGTTTTTATCCCAAAGAACTCTTTGCATAGCATTGGCGTACAATAGTTATGAAATATTAAGATTTGGCTTAAATTTAGCATTTAAATCGAATATCTCTTTTCTTTGGCTGAGTTATTTGGTAAGTAATCCCTGACATGCAGTTAATACTATCCGTAAACAAATTTGTGTTTTAGGCGCTTTTTATCCAATCGATTGAAACAAAAAAAGCTATACTTATAATCACAAAATTACGTACCAAATTTGATACATTTAAGTCATTGTGTCCTTGAGTTATATGTCTCTAAAATTACAATCAATAGAGGGACAATTCCTAGTTGGCTTTCGATCAAAATTTGATAAGTGTCTAGACTATGGATTTTAATACCGTGTATCGAATTTTATCTTTTACATCTTTTCTCATTTTGCAGTTATCACATTAAATTCTATTTGAATATCCAGGCAGGCAGATTTTCTCTGAGGAGATTTTGCACAAAATTTGACAGGAATCTATAAATTCGGTGTAAAAATCATATATCAAATTTCCTCCTAATAGATCCTATTGTTTTTGATTTATCTTTGTTACCGATAGAGATACAGACGTACATTTCTTAACGTACAGTCTTAAACGTGGAAATTCGTCAGAATCTCCAATTCGATTTTTTTTGATGAATATTATATACTACTATATAAAAGTTTAGAGACTGATTCAGAGGTTCATTTAGTAACTTAAACAACATAACATATGTTTTTGTTGTTGTTTCTAATGGCATTTGTCATAGACAAGCCCACTGACTTTAGAAGTCAGTGATTTTCAGCGAAGGGCGCGTCTCTTGTTTTTTCAGTACCGCCATCTAGGGCCAAGGGTACGACTTAGCTACACACATGTCACAATCCTTTTTAGGAGGCGGACTTCATTGTTGCATTTCACTGATTCACAGATCGTAATTTAGACCTGGATCAGAGAACGATTATCCCTGATCCAGTACCCCCAGCGGTACTTCTCTCGAGATGGAGGACTTTGTGACCATGGCCGATTTATACGTGCGCCATCTATGCGTCTTCGGATGGTGGGGTTCGAACTCACAACCTAAGGAATGCGAGTCCAATGACCTACCAACCAGGAGATCTCGGCTTTACATTATTAGTTTACATATTATATACAAGATTCATAGTCATTTTGCTATTTAGTAATTTTTTAGCGCATTTTCATTTAACTTAACATTTCTCATTTTTGAAAATTTCATGCTTGCAATGATGGAATTTCGTAATTAATTCAATTTCTTATGCCTTAGTTTTGAAATTTTGTACAGTTCTGTATCTTCGATGACAATATGCAAGATGGTCATAAACAACTTTCCCTGTTAGGAGTCATATGCAATTAACTCTTATGATTGGAATAAAAGCTAATTTCGTATTCAGACCGAGAAATGCACATAAAGATGAATTCAGCAAAATATTATAGTTACAAAAACCACTTATAAAAGATATTTTAGCTCTATCGGATCGAAAATGGGCCAATAATTGCGATGAACTCAAGGAAAATAGATTATACAATGTTTTATTGATGTTCGAGTGATAAAAAATACATACAATAATGAATGACAAATAGAATGGAAATTACAGAAAATATACTCTTATTAATCAATATTGCTGTATTGGTAACCATGGAACACTGTCAGTGTCTTGGTCTTTCTTACGTATAAGATGCTACATTTCAATATTTTTTTTTTAAAACTGGAATGTAACAAAGTGTAAAAGAATATCTCATTCTAACTTTACACTCTGCATATGAAATTGGATTTCATTTCCCTCATTAATTTTAGTTACAGATGTTTGTAAATAATCGAAATTAATTTATTGCATGCATTTTGTGCATTATTTTACTATTTTTCATAACTTTAATAATCATTAAATCGATTTGTTTTAACTGAATTTTAATTCCATAAGACATGTATCACATGGTAGTGAAGATAGTGATAGATTTCGAAATATCTTATAATAATGAATAAAAATAATCTGTTACGATTTCCCTGCGCTAGATGTCGCTGATATCAAATCGTGATATGTGGAATCCAACCATTTACAATTTCCTCTGAAAAATATTGTTATTAAGTTTTGAAACTCGTTTTACAGTATATTTGTATAGAGAAAAAATTTGTGTTTTCTCATAATGTATTTACACAATAGCAATGTTAATTGTTTCTGTTAATTTCTATCTTTAATTGAAAAAGAACTTTCTGTAAAGCATTGTTTTATCAGTGTAATATAAAAAACAAATACATTTTTAAAATCATAAATTTAGAGGTGAAAGCAAAAAAGTAAAAGCCTGAAAAGCTTAAATAATGCATATAAAGCTGATGAATGACTTTCCTTCCGATGATATTCAATGATAATTAAAAAATAAAATATGTTATAAATATGATTAAAGTCAAATCCGTTTAGAGTATTTCTTCGTATTCCTAGCCCTTTAAAGAAATTTGCTTTGATCTCCAGATTTTCGATTATAAAACTATTTTTTAAAAAAAATTGAGAATTTTTTTTAAAATACCTATTTTAATGACTTACGAAACTGCAAACTTTTTTTCAATAGATACCCTATTTTTTATAACTTACAATGTACAATATAGCACGGATATTTATATTTTTTATTAATAATTAATGTTATAGTTTATCCTAGTTTCAAAAAGTCATAAGCAAATATAAATGGATAGAAAATAACTAAAATGGATTTATGTTAAAAAAAAGGAGAGAAAAAAACAACAACCAATGGACAAGCGTTGCTTTGTTGTGAAAAATTTATTTTCTAAATATATTTCTTCATTCCGACAACATCGGCTATCTTTTTCGAACAAAATTTCTTTGATGGTAGCGTGGTAGGTGTATAATTTCTAGTTTGTAGTGATTTGTAAAAAAAAGAAAATGCAAAGCTATTGTTCTAATTCGGTGAAGAATAGATTCAACGCATGTTGGGAGAATATTTATAGCCTAAATCTGCAATTTATTTGCTTTCGAAATGCCACCAATACAATGTGTGCAGTGAACAAAAGCAGCTTCTAATAAAAAGCTTGATACCTTCGAAAATCGAATTTTTTTTTGGAATTTTAAGACAAACTAATAAAAGCTATGAGAACTGCCCTGAGAAAAATTATCACAAGGGATTCTTACAATTAATAAAATAATTCACAGCTGGATTACTTTTTATCGATTGTTTATTTCTAATTAAAATGCCGGATATTCTTTTAGAAATGCGCCATCTGTCACACGAATTTACACACACGACACATTCAAGCACTCATATTTCATTGAAATCAAAACAATATACTGTTATTTTGTTGTTTGTATATAATCGAATAAATGAATTTAAAATAAGTGATTATAGAAATGTATTATGAAACAACACTAATAAACATCAACGTGAAGTATCTTAATTAACGTTCTACTTTCAGAGAATAAATAATTATTAAAATCTTATTTCTGATTTTTAAATGTACAATTGAAAGATTAAATATAGTAAGTTCATCTGACATCATAATCATATGACTAAAATATAATAAGTTCATCTGATGTCATAATCACATGACTAAAATAATTGATATGCAATATAACCTATTATTGCAATATGAAGAAGTACCATTATAAAATAAAATCTATATGCAATAATAGAAAACATGTAATGATTAACTGTTTTGTAAATTTGTATACAATTAGAATGTAATTTTGTATAACGAGGTATACTTGCGTCATGATGATGACATTTATTAGAAAAAAAGGAAATTCTTATTTTTTACACTGTAATTTCTCAGTTTATGTTTAGGTAAATTTTTTTAAATGAAATAATTTTACATACTTTTATCTTATTCATAATAATAAACTGATTTAAAATAAGAGATAAGAATTAAGGCTAATAGTTATATAAAATTAGAAAAACAAGCAAAAAAATTTTTTTTTACTTACCCGGACATAACATGGAATGAATTAGTTGTTCCTGTGTGCTCATAATCGTGAATAATAGCTGCAAAAAGCGTAGCGAATACTTCTATATCCGTCAGCCAATTCTGAAAAAATGTAGAAAAGATATCAGATTTTTAAATATAATTTTATATCTCAACGAATAAATTTATAAAAATGAAATTACCTTTTCTAGTCAAAAAATCTTAATTGAAATAACTTATTTAATTACATCATAATTATTGTCTGAAGCTATTAAAAAATTAGAAGAAAAATCTTCCGTTTGAATAAAAAAAATTGTTATAATTATCTTAATTAAGATACCGTGAACTCGAATTTCTAATTTACTGATCACTGAATTCCTTTTTGTTCATTATTTTTTTTAACTTGAAGTGAAAGTAACTAACTATTCATTAATATCGTCTGCTACTTTGAAAAGAATTTTTTATTCCTTGGAAAAAAAATTCCATACTAAAGATGGATTTTAAGCAGCTTCGAAATATTTAAATCTATAATTGTGAAAGGAATTTTGAATTTTATTTTCAAGTCGTCGTTTTACATAAAAAGGTGCAATTTTTTTTTTTTACTTTTTACTTTCTCTTTATCTAAAAAAATTTGCTGAAAGAATTTATTTAGTTATAACATAATTCCTGTCTAAAGGTGTTAAAAGGTGTCTAATTAAAGATGTAGTAAAGAATATATATGTAGAATTATGTTTATGTGTAGAATTTGTAGGTTTATATGTAGAAAAATTATTTTCGAAGCTAAACTATGACAATACCAAAAATATTTGGATTATTAATGTAAATATGTGAATTGTTCTCTTTCAAAACAAAAGAATAATAAACTGTGTAATACATATTTTATAAACTATTTTACTAAGACCAAATGCTTTTAATAATTTGCAATGATTTAATAATGTTTACAGAATAGATACATTAATTTGAGAGAGCAATACAAAATATTTTTAAGAGAAATAATAAAAACTTAGCTTAATGCAAGAAAACTTATAAAAGGACAAAAAATAAGAGTTTAAATAAAATTAAATAGTATATATGCAATTCAAAGCTTGATTCAGAAATTTAAAAAGTCTTTTAAAATTCTTATTGAAATTTATTTCATTCTATTTCACAATAGCTACAACTTAATTTTCCCTGATTGCAATGATTTATTAAGATCTCCAAAGAATAAACAGGAACCAGCCGATTCTAATATTTGTTGATGGAAATTATAAAAGTCAACTTACTGCAAGTCCCGCCTGACAAAGCAAATAAGCGACGGTTTGCGTGACATCTGCGGCATGCATGTTGTTGTGGTAAGGGTTCCTGTACCGCTCATAACCGTTCTCTATTTGCACGAGGAAATTTTCTAAAGACGCTGTTGACATCTGCGGAAAAAAATAACACCGAACAATTCTGATTAGAACACTTTAAACAAAAACACACTCTCGCAAATCAGTCATGGAACATGATTGTTCCAAACACGGCAGGTGTATATAGCGTGACTCAGAATAGGTTTGAATTCAGATATTGTTCCAGGATGATGCATTCAAGTAAATTGATTCAGTTAATTTAATCATTCTTGTATTGATTGATAAGGGAATTCAAGTTTATCCGTAATTAATATATAAATTTAAGTGTTTGTTGTTGAAATTAATAAATTTGAAATTAATAAAGCCTTATCATTCGTATCCCAACTGCATCGAATAATTGTATTTTAGAATATGTTTGATGATGAAAATATTTTAATCTGATTTCAGAATGTAGAAGGAATAATATTTCATCAAATCGTCTGTGTTTACATTTTTACATATAATAAAAATAAAAGCGTGTTTATGTCTGTGAGTTCTCTACAGACTAGATAAAACTTGTCAACTATATATTTAGGAAGGAGACAGTGAGAACCATGAGGTAATCTGCTTGAAAATTTAATTAAAAATTAAGTGAAATTGTGGCGTTTGTTTCGTGATAACTTCGGAAAATATTGTAGCATAATAATAATTTTTACGTCATCTTAAAATAGAAAAAAAAATTTTTTTTTCAATGATACGAATTTTTATGCCACATAAATATTTTTCTACATTTAAACAATTTTAAAAAATATTATTAACATATCTTCCAATACTATAGAGATATATATGAATTCTCAACGAATATTAAACATACCCCAAACCATAATACAAAAAATTAATTCTTGAAGAATACCAGTTGATAAAAGTCATTATTACAGTTTTAAATATTGCTCTGTTTTTGTTTTACAATTTGAATCGCTATCGCTTTCATTTTAAAAATAATGAAACGCGCAAAGTAGTGAAATTAAACTTTTGTCATCAACACAAATCAATTTGAGAAAAGTGGACTTCAGGAAAGTAATATTTATATAAGTTTTGTTTTGTTTACCGTTTAATCTTTTTCTTACCCCACTTTCTAGTATGAGAAATTTACAAAGAGAAAGTATTCTAATCTCCAAATAATTCGAAATTTCACCGAATCTCCATAAATCAGACTTCCTTATTTTTGGAACTCGATTATTTATAAATGCTTAGCGTATTAACAGGTTAACTCATAAATGTTTGGAGCTATATGACCTGATTTGACGTTTACACCAAATGTGCAAATGTCTGTCAAATTTTGAAAGAAATACATTCAGAGTAAGTCTGTCTGTCTGTCTGGTTATCCGAATAAACGGAACTCGATAATTACAAACCGTAAAAACTAGATAAGTAAAATTTAATATACTGATTTGGCATCTAAAATGTACATCCGTATCGAATTCTAAACAGAATCTGACAAGGAGTTGACTCTCTGACAGTCTTATAATTTTTTATTTTCATAAATGAGATAATTCAAAAGTGCAACAACTTATGTAAATGAAATTTGGTTCATAATTTTAGTATTTAAAATGTAGTGTAATATAAAACTTTGAACCAGATTTATCAAAATAATACCCGTCTATCAATCTGTACTTTCACATTCATGTAAATGCAAATAAATGTAATATAGTATGTGATTATAATTGTAGTTCTATGCCAAATTTATATAATATTATAAATATTTAAATCGGTTTAAAAACAGCAACAACAACAAAAACGCTTCCAAAATACATATTTAATTTTTAAGAAATTCTGTATTTACTACATGCCTTGAATTAATATTGTAAAACTCTCCAATGATCATATGCTAGAATTATTAGAAATGCTAGTTTCATGTCAAAGATCTATATTTCGCAACTATTAATGGCATTAATAAAGCTCTATCTTATATAGGAAAGGGGTGGTGGAATAGATAACACCCTCATTAGAGAGTATGTGACACAATTTTGGGGAGTCTCTTCTCGCTTATTTGACTAATAAATTACTTTCTTATAGCAGAGAAATCCTTTTTTTCTTATTTTGTGATAGTTGATTTTCTCACTCAGCTGCTGTCTGGCAA
>JAPMOR010123474.1:331442-354156 GCA_026543865.1 Argiope aurantia
CTGCAGGCGAAAAGAACCCGAAACCAGTCAGCAAGCGCCATTGCACAGCAACTGTGTGCAGCAACGGGGCGACAAGTGTCGCGTTTTACTATGTCCAGACGCCTTCACAAAGGTGGCCTATTCGCCCGCCGTCCTGAATGCTGCATCCCTTTTACAGTTTCCCACCGGCGGCACCGTTTACAGTGGTGCAGGGAGCACAAAAACTGGACATCTCATCAATGGAGTCGTGTCCTCTTTACAGATGAGAGTCGTTTTAGTGCCACAAGCGATTCCCAACGCCAATTGATTTGGAGTTAGGTCGGGGCACGGTTTCATCCCAGTAACATCACAGAAAGAGAACGTTTCGGTGGTCCTGGAGTTGTCGTCTGGGGAGGCATTATGATGAACGGGCGGACTGAGCTCCACGTTTTCGACAGAGGTTCTGTAACTGGAGATCGCTATTGTCAGGAGGTGATCCTTCCCCATGTGGGTCTGTTCCGAGGTGCCATTGGATCAGACTTCGTTTTTATGGATGACAATGCACGGCCACACAGGACTCATGCTGTTGAGGAGCTCCTGGAAAGTGAAGATATCACTCGAATGGATTGGCCGGCGTGCTCCCCTGATTTAAATCCGATAGAACATGTGTGGGATGTTTTGGGGAGACGCCTTGCAGCACGATTACATCCTCCTGGGAACACCCGACAACTTAAACAGATGCTGATTGAGGAATGGGCACTCTTACCTCAAGAACTGTTGGACAATCTAGTGCTGAGTATGGGGAGACGGTGCGAAGCAACCATTGCAGTAAGGGGAGGGCATATCCTATGCTAAGGAACATCTGCTTGCTGTTCTTCCTCTTGGACAGACAATCATGTGTAACGATACTATGAGTTCAATAAACCCTTTTTTGTTTGATTCCATACTGTATGCATTGCATTCATTTCTGCGGAACTATGCTTTCGTCATTCTTTCAGAACAAAATGCTGTATCTCATTTCTGAATTTCATGTCTCTCAGATGATTTCTCGTGAAGTTATGGCAAAAAACATACCTGTTGCTTAAGTTTTGCACACCAGTGTATATCAACACAAATATCTCTCACGGGCCCTAGGGGAAAGGCCGTTTGAGATTAATGCTTAGAGATGACTCATATTTCAAGAATGACACACTAATTTAACATGAACGAATTTAATGAACTGGACGAACGGCTGGGCCGCTTTACATCGATGAACGTTATTACATTACTGAATACAGTTTTAATAGCGGGAATCAGAAGATAGCTTCTTATTGGCCGTTGAGTGATGACGCGAGCGCCGCCAGGATGACGCTCCGTACACTATATATATTATTAAAACGAGTTTTTTAAATGTACCGACACAAATACGGCGTTTACGTTACTTCAGAATGCTCTAATTTGAAATTATTGTGGATTACTGACACACTACTATGTTTTCCTTGAATTTATCACGTAAGAAATAAAAATTTGATTGAAATGTCCATTAAAATGTCACTGTATGCAAATGATTTCAGATCTGTAACGCTTTGAAACTTAGCATACGACATCCCATAAGAAGCATTTCTTAATAAATAAAGATTCCTAAATAAGAAACAGTAGTTTTAACATTCATTATTTTAAAAAAAATGTAGTATAAAATTAAAGAATCGAACCCCATCAAGCAAATGTTCTTTTAAATAATCAATTAGCATTCGATTCCCGTATTTCGGAATTAATGTTAGCCTTAAACAATCCTCAGTATCACTAGATAAGTACAATCTGTTTATTATGCTAGGTTGATTGTGTCCACGTAATTGAAGGTTTATTAAGATACATTATCTAATTAAGATTTTAAATACTTTAAGATTTTAAATGCCTTGTCTTACCTTGAATTTCTGGATGAGTCCAAATCTGTTCAGGAGGTAATGACTCATGTACCTCAAGCACTGGCCGGATGCGACGGAATTCAGTGCGAATACATCGAATGACCAATCCTCGCTGTTCTGAAATAGGTAGAAGAAGCATTTTACATATGAAGATCTAAAAATAAGTACACCAATTTCGTTGGGATGATAATATTCTTAAAATATGATAGTCACCAAGTGCACAGAGAAATTGATTGCATTCTTTGAATTTAGATCCAAAATCAACTGTTTGTAACGGTTCAGGCTAAATTGAACAGAGAAAATACTATAATTGTCAAAAAATTCGAATTCCAGATTTTGACGAATCTCCAAGATTTAGACTTCCCTGAGATTGAAAAATAAATTTCTGGTAAATATTCGTCCTTCTCTCTGTCTGTGACAACCTTTAAGCGGTTTCTCCGACCCTCCCGAAGGCACACATAAAAATCAGAATGACCGGCCTTCGCAACAGCAGCATTGGCAGGAATTGTGGTTGAATCCTGAGGGCCATCATCGGCCACGGTACAACTCTTCTATAGTTTAGTTATATTAACGTCCCGTTTGAAGCAACACTAGGGCTATTTTGGGACGCACCTCGTAATTTTGAACCGTGGTCAGATGACGAGGACGACACCTGAGCTGGCACCCCCTTCTCCACACCACACCAGCGGGAGGACGTTTGGTCAGGACGGATTTAACGTGCAACAGACCCCCTTACACGACGGTGGAATCGGGTCTCGAACCTGAAACCCTCCGATTCCGAAGCCGAGACCTTACCACCCGGCCAGCGCGGCCCTACAACTCTTCTATAAGGAAGTAGTCCCGTCATCGATGGAAGGTAGACGACTCCCACCTTTTTTATACCTACCAGGGTGGCGAGAACCAATCATCCAATCGAAAGCTTCTCAACCTCAATTACAAGGTGCTCCCAGTGGGGGTCTTCTGTCTGTGACCAAGATAACTAAAATATTCTGAGCTAGGCGGATGAAAAATTTGGTAATTCATTGTTACACCAAGCTTATAGGTTGCCATCAGATTTTGAGTAAAATCAATTCATAAGAAATTCGGTTGTTCGAATACAAGTTAACACGATAATTATAAAATGAAAAGGTTTAGATGGGACACTTCTAAAACCCAAATTCAATTTTCGTTTACTCGCCAAAAAAAGCTCGCCAAAGATAACACGATATATCCATTAAAAATGCTTAATTCACGTCATAGGTTATTATTTTTTAACTATTGAATGCCAATTCTACGCAAGGTGTTTTCTGGGATAACATCTTTATTACCGAGTATGGAAGAAAATTTTAGTGACACCACTCCCACTATTTTTTAAATAGTTTTTGATTAAAAATAGCTTAAAAATAGAGAATTTATTATATTTCCAATGCAGAAATATCATATCACAACAAGCTTGCCTTTTATTAGTCTATTTTTAAAAAAATATATTGATTTTGAAAGTAACCTTTAAAAAGATGCAACAATTATGTTCACCAAAGACAATGTTTTGATGTCCTATCGACTATATTTTTTAACCGATAGCTATTTATTTAACGTCTTCACAAAATTTCATTTTGACTTCCCAGATGCAAAACTACCAATTCTACCATATTATAATGTCAATATATATAAAATAACAGGCTATGTTTCAATGTGCACTCTTCAGTTTTAACATTCTGTTTAATTTCGAATGTAAAACTATTTCACTATTTGCTTTAAGTTAAATTCGATATAGACAGCTATATCGATCTATATATTACTATGAATTAGCATAGTTCCTTCATCTTGAATATATATGTAATGATATCTTTTAATTCAATTAAAATCTTAATTAATTTCCTAATATTTTTCTTAATTTTACCCATACTGAATTCATTCTAAAATGTTCTCTTGTTTCTAGATATAATTCCCACTTCTTTATTTAATTAATTGTCCACGCTCTCTATAAAACTGATCACTTCATAATTTTACCCACGATTATTCCAGAAATACATAATGAAAAGTTTGATTATTTAAGGAATTATTTTTCTAGTCTGCTTTATACATATAATATGCCTGTAATGATATCTCTTAATCTAATTTAAAACCTAATTAATTTTCTAATTTTTGTCTTAAATTTGCCCATATCAACTCCATTCTAAAATGTTCTCTTATTTCCTGATCCAATTCCCACTTTTTATTTAATTATTTTTAACACGCGCTGTAGAAAACTAATGACTTAAGTATATTCTCACGCTCCGAGTGAAAGGATAAAAATTCTAAACGTTTGCAACATTCGTTTAGTTACCTAATTTCCTATCCTAAATCTATACGTGTTAAAGAAATCCCCATCAAAATTTCATGGTAAAACCACTGAAGGGAAAAATTTTGATATCTTTTTCACTTGTATCGCAATATAAGTGGATAACAATTTTGCCATCACTTTTTGTAGATAAAATGTCTCCTGTAGAAATAAATCGAAGTTTTAAAATTTCAAAACTTTCTTCTCGGCAGCGCATTTACCAGAATATATGTATATGACGACGATTATGAAAGGGTTAAAATGATTAACCATTTCACAAAAATCATTTTGTAGAGTTGTAACATTAATTCAAATGAAATATATGTATCAAACTGCAATTTCTATCGACCAATTTATCAATTATAAATCCACAGTTTCCCCCTATCTAAAATCAATGGCCGCATTGGCAGAATCGCCTAACCTGCAATCTATTTAAAGGACATCCCATCGCAATTAACGGTGTAGTATCTAATGATTTACTCTGTGAAATGTTACATGTGGGTTGGAGTGCTGTCACAGAATCAGCGTGATTATAAGTCAACGCTCTCATTAGAACGGTACACACGGGTCAACAATATGGAGACCTTTGCGCGCATTGCCTCATTAGTCAGCTGATGGACTGGGGAGCGGAATAGTCTGATACACAGCCGTGTCTCCCTCGCTAACAGTTCGCGTCCTTCAGCTTGGAAAGGCCCACGTCCATTTGAGAAATACGGTTTCGAACAGACAAGGCGAGCTGTTCAAAAGTGACTAAATTTGGTTTGGCCAACGTAAAATGGCTTGCATTTCCATTTAAAGGGATTGTGAAATTAATTCGTTTAAGATTGAGTGACAGTCAAAGGATTAAGACATAATGCATTTAGATAGTGGTGAGGCGTTCGAAAGTTTGGTTGCTGGCTTTGAATTAATATCGTGTCTGTGTTGAGTGTTTTCACAGTTTCCGAACTTTTATCTGATTGCTTACCCTTTTAATTAATTATTTTAACGAAATGTAGCGTTAAAATAATTTAATTTAATGGAGATAAGTAACAGAAAATATATGTCAATATCATATGAATGAAAATTAAGCATTATTTTAATTTAGCCTTATTATACATAATATATTTTCTGGTAGTCAGTTTTCTCAAGTAAAATCCATAGTTACCGAATGTTACCATTTAGTAACTATTAATTACTCGAATTAACAGGTGGTCCAATGCTTGATCTTTTTCCTCCTAATTAGGTAGGGTGTTTTGGAACAAGATTCTCAGAAATAATGGATCATACCGAGAGATTGATGCATGATTAATTGTGAAAGGTAAAATGCCATCGATGGGAGATTATTCAAAATATCTTATTCAAGTTTTCTATCTATATCGATTATGTTTGCTATCTATAGCTGCTCTTATCTCATTATTGCAGCATCCAAAACTTCAAAGCTAATCAGCATATAAGCTCTCCTATCTATCTACCAATACCATTGGACATAGCACAATTAATTATGCGTAGTATAAAGATACTATTGTAATCTTCAAAAAATTAGAAATTCAAGATTTTGCCAAATCGGCAAGTTTTAGACCCATCTGAATCCGAAAAACACATTTTTGGAAAATGTCCGTCTGTCTGTGACAAAGATAAAAAAAATAGTTGTCAACAATCAGAACACAATGCGCATGTGTGAATTTTCAATGCCAGTTGGGGTAACGCAATGCAGGTTAGAAATTTTTAATTTCCTTTATTATGTTTTATTTTAATTCAAAAGTACTTGAGAATGAATCTTGATTAATTTACAATGTTTAATTTTAAATGCATCAAACATTAAGAAAATGAACAGAATCGTTTGAAATAATCGGCCGAAAAATGATAAGCCTAACCTCATTAGCGTGTGTGTGTGGGGGGGGGGTAACTGAAGTCTTATTCATTTGGCGATGGGGAAATGAAGATTGTTTGACGGGAAAGTTAGTTTTTAATTAATAATTAAAATTCTAATTGAAAATTCAAAAAAAGGGACCCCAGGTTCACATTCCCAACCTCCAAGATATACATGTATCGAATTTGGTAGCTGTAGGTCAAACGGTCTGGCCTGTACAGCACCAACACACACACACACACACACATTGAGCTTTATTAAAAGTATAGATATTGTGAATACAATTTTGCCGATGCGTGTGTGAAATTTTGAACAATTTACTTCACCCCGGAGTTGAACACAAGAACAATAGAGCAAGATAAGAGCAAAGTTAAAGTGATTTTTCCCTGAGTGATTTTACTATGAGATTCCGATAGGAATTTCTTTGATACGTAGAAAAAGGAATCTTAGCTATCTTTGAAAGGAATGTATAGGTGTTGGGGACTTTTATACCTTCATTCGTGGTGTGGGAAAAAAAGAAATAAACAATTTTTTTAGAGCGCGTTAAAAATAATGAAATCAAAAGTGGGATTTGGATCAGGAAATAAGAGAAAATTTTAGAATAAAGTAACATGAGCTAATGCAGATAATAAGAGAGAGAGAATTTGCCTTATTATAATGTATATGCATACTGATATTAAGAGGTGCATTTACCTTATTTATGTCAAATTTATATGCAGTTTTATGTTTTCTTAGTAAAAATAGACAATTAGATATATTAATGAAGATTATTCAATTTAATTTCATACCTACACAAGAACAATGTCTAAATGAAAAATAAAAAATTTAGTGGGAAAAAAAGATAAATGTTTCCGTTGTAATTTTTTCTACAGACACAAAAATATTTTAATAATTTAAAATCGGAACAAGTTGATTTAAATTTCGGACGATAACACATGGACGAAATATTAAAAATTACTTTGGATTCTAATTAACAACTTCAAAATACTTATAAAATAAACATTTTCAAAATAACGCAAAGTACTTTCACACGTTCAAACATTGAGATACTTCAAGTTCCTAAATCTACTGTTCATAATTTCTTCTTCCGATGATAGTCTTAGTTAACAAGTTTGTCTAAGTTTCAGACTCAATACTTCCAACAAAATATTAAAAGCCACTTGCATCCTAATTACATAACACCTTAACAATCCAATAACCAACTTCAAAACAATGCATCGATCTGAACAACGCAAGCTAAAAACATTTTGATCTTCCAGGCTCCTAAAAGGTGACTCGCCACGGGCTCTCGAAACCCAACGGCTCAGAAAACAGTTAATTCGCTTATTGTGGGCTTAGCAATTAACGCAGACAGCAGGACGACTCTAATTCGAAAGCAGGCGATGCTTGGAACAGAAGGAAGCGTTTCCAAAACTACTTACTTTAAGTAGCTGCGCGATCTGGGCAGGCATCTGTAAGTTGCTCGAGCTGGATAACCGTCTGTAGATTCTGTAAAAAAAAGAATGGAAGAGCATTAATTTGGTCGGGTGATTCGCTTAGAGGCATTGCCACCGTTAAGGAAGAAATTGGCGCGTTGTTAATCGTTAATTAAATTAAGGCTTCCTCTCTCTGAGGCATGGGCTGGGCTTTGTATATCAATAAGCTGTAGTGGTTTTAATTTTATTTGAATAGTTAAATTTAATTAGATCTGGGGTATCGAAGTCCTTGATTTAGTAGGTGGTGTGATATAAAATTAGTTCATCATTAATCTCATAGAAATTCGGATACAGGTTTTCGGACGGAAGACAATATAACAACACAAATAGTTATTTAAACTCAATATAAATATGGTTCAATCTTTAAATTCTATCTTATGCATCTTCTTAATTTTAAATTTTTGATTAAATCGCCCATTTTACTTGAAAATTCAAATTTATAATATTAAAATTTTTCATGAATAATTTTGATTTATTTGCTAACCCGACATGAATTTTAGTCGAATAGTTTCGTTTTGAATTACCAACTCAGGCATGTTCTTCAGAAAAACAATTTGAAACTATTTTGCTTTCTGTATTTGTTTTCATTCTTCCTAATCCACTTAAAACATTTTTTTTAAGGAAAAAGAAATTAATTAATATAAATTATGCTGTTTCATCAAAGTTGCAAAGAGTTTTTTTATATATTCTTAATTTTAATTATTTTGGTAATTGTAGATTAAATACACTAAACAGTATAATTAATATGCTAAAATAATATAATTTACATGCCTATCAGAATTGGAAATTCACAAACATTCTTTAGAAGGAATCATTTAGATAATCTTAACGTGAAGGATTTTATTGCATTTATGTCACACATAATAATCCTGGCTAGGCGGTTGGTCATAAAAGGCGGCTAGAATGGAGATAAAAAATTTGCAAAATTTTTACTAATAATCAAGATGGATGTAGGTATTGGTGCTCTACAGGATAGGTGAAACTATGAAATTTGAAATTTTGGAAAATAAATCTCAGCGAGATTAAAAAAATTTAATTCAAATTAAGCGATATTTCGACATTTTCTCGCGATAACCAACGAAAATATTAGTATGCATGATTGATTTTACGGTCTTTTAAATTAAAAAAAAAATGGTCTTTTATTGCCATCAATTTAATTTTTGAGACAATTTTCTAAATTTTAATCATTTTTTTAGTAATATTGAATGATAGATTTCATTGTTAAAACCATTTTCATTGTTTAAGCAAATATTTAATGGCGTAATTATTTGCTATTCTTTAAAGATAAAAACGAAGAATTCTGTTTAATTTCTAGGTGACAACAACAAGTTACAGTACTGAAAAAGTTAGAAGATAGACAAGTCTGTGATAAGTGTTTTTAATAGCCCTGTAATGCTGTACTAAGATTTTAATAAAATAGTTCATATGCACAATAGAACACATGTCAGACAATTAAAATAACTCGAACTTTAATGTCTGAAGAAATTTATTATCATAATCTAAATCTGTTAATTGACATTTAGCAGACGATTCCTTTTCAGACATTTTATAACTGCTACTACTTTTATTTCTGTTAAAATATTACTAAAAGGTAAAAGCAAACGATTTTTTTCTATGATAAACATATTTTGTTAATATTATTTAGTTTATTTTTTTGTATAATAGCTGATGATCAATTATCAACCTTCTGGAATCTGGCAAATGTTTGTAAGATATGCTGTTATGTTGAAAGAATAAAACAAGCCGATGGAATTCTAAATTGCTTGGAGTATTATTTTAGTTTTAAGAATTTAAGATGCGCTGCAAGCTATAGTTTGAAGCTTAAGAAAACGGTTAGTTTTCTAGAAAGTATGCAAATTTGAAGAATGACGTAAAACAAAAGCTCTATTTTTGAGTCAGATCCAATTTATAATTAGAATTCACGTCGCACCATTCAAAATGTCCAGCGGCATCGAAAAACTTTAGCATTTAAAACCCAATTAATCTTAATTGCAATCGTTACGTCGTAAATTATGACGTAAAAGAAAAGCTCTATTTTCGAGACAGATCCAATTCGCAAATAGAATTCAAGTCGTACCATTCAAAATCTCTAACGACATCAAATAACTTGAGCCCATAAAAGCTTAATTAATCATAATTATAATATTTACGTCTGAAGTTAACGAAACTTAAAGTCGTTTCAGGTTGACGTGTCTTACGTCATTCTACAAACTCAAGCTCTGTTTTTGAGGCAGATCCAATTAAAAAATAAAATTTACGTCGCGCCATTCAAAATGTCCAGCGACAATGAAAAACTTGATCACTTAACACCTAATTAAACATAATTACAATTTTTACATCTCAGGTTGACAAAAGGACTTAGAAGAATGACGTAAAACAAAAACTTTATTTTTGAAATAGATCCAATTCACAAATAGAATTCACGTCACACCATTCAAAATGTCCAGAACCATTGAACAGTTAGAATACATAAACTCTAATTAATCATAATTACAATCCTCATGTTTCAGGTTGACTAAACCTGTTTTACGTCATTCTTCAAAATCAAGCTTTATTTTCGAGCAGATTCAATTCAGAGATAGAATTCACGATTTCCCTGAAAGGTGCATCGACATTTAAGAAAAATAATTTCGTTCTAATCCGTTCTTCTGTTACCTGAAAGATCTCGTTCGAAATTCGCCTCGGGCTTGTTTATGAAAATGATTTCCGTTAATTGGACTTTCGGTAATTAAGAGGAAACAGTTTCCATGTCTTGGGAGAGCACTTGTGGATAATTTTCCAAATCTTGATTTCAAGGAAGAATATTTTTCTAATATCTTGCTCTTGTCTAGAGAAATATTAATTTTTCTGCGTAAACATTGAATAAGATGCAATAAAAATTCTTTATTAAGGGATTGGAGATTTTAAATGGAGTTTGAGAAAAATAGTCTGAAAAATAAGGCATTTATCATCATTTTTTATGTGAATTAAAGTATATACTTCAGTGTTGAATTACAAGTGGGAAGGTGATTTTTCCGCTAACTTTTACTTAAGTGGTGTTTAATATTTTGAAGATTTTGTCTAGCCGGAAGCTTTTTTTTTTAAATCTTGTTTTCGAATGGAAATAAATAGACAATTAAGAAATAGTTAAATTTTTTTAAAATTATTCAAACCGTAAAAAATAAAGCAAACAAATCTAAGAGCTCATAGCAATTAACATTTATTATAACATAAAAAAATATTAAAATATATATTGACAAGATTACTTATGCAAATAAAAACTTTTTTTTATATAACGATATTTAAATCTTTTTTTATGCAATGTATTGCTAGAATCATGTTTGTCTGTGAACACAATAACTGAAAAAGCTCTGAACCACACGACTGAAATTTGATGTAGGGGCTTTACACCAAATTTGTGCATTTCTGTCAAATTTTGCACAAAATCCATTCTCATAAAGTCAGTACGTCTGTTTGTCCGAGTGCAAATGAATGCAATAACTGCAAAACGTAATGAGGTACAATGATAAAATTTGTTGCATAGATTTATCTAAAGTGTATCGAATTCTGAACCAAATTTATCAAGGGATTGATCGGCCGTAGATTCTTTAATTTCGCAATTATGTAAATTTGATAAGTTAAAAACACAACTGTTTAGGTAGATGAAGTTGCGTACCAAATTTCATCATCTTAATGTGCAAGATTTGTATCAAATTTAAAATTAAATTCATCAATTAATTATCCACCTATCGATCTATACTTTAACATGTATCTAAAAGCAATAATTCAGAAATATAACGATTTAGATAAATGACATTTGGTTTGTGATCTTGTTATTAAAATTGGGTTTAATTTCGGTTGCACGCAATTTAAAATGCATACATAGTTTTCTTCACTGTACGATGAATGCATACAAAAGTTGCTACAATTCGGTTTTAACGGCGACCAAAAAGCGCCAAGAAAAAAATTTCGCCAAGTTATAAATGTACTTTATTATTTTTTATAAAAACTTTTAAACGTGTGAATCACATGCTATATAATTCAACGATTAAAATTGGCGAACATTTTCTTGGCGCTTTTTGGTTGCCGTTACAACCGACAAATATTTAGGATGAAAATAAAAATATGAGCACATGTTCATGGCTTTGCCCAATTCGATAGTTATTATTTAGGGATGAGAAGAAGAATAACCTTTATTATGGGGTAAGAGGGAAAGTGGTTTGCTGGTTTTGACGACCCCCCGTTTGCTTGACGATTTTCAAACTATGTCAAAATAAATAAGTTTCATTATACATAAGATAACAAGATTCCGATCCATTACATTCCAAGATCAACAAGGCCAAGTTGTTAATCGCCACGTTGACGGAGGTTTCCATATCTTGGCGATTTATCGCGGGGGCCATAAAAATAATAAAATACCGCTAAAATTTCGGGTAGACTATTCCATTTGGTTTAAATTTAGAACGGATATTAGTAAGTAACTGAATCTTCTTACCTGTCCACCATGATACCAGCTCTAATAGCATGTGCAACGGACCGGAACCGGAGCTTGTCTTCAGACTTTCTTCTGGTGGTGGACATTTGGCGAGTAAAAGTGGACGCCAACCATTCCCGGACTTCAGGCGGAACAGCATCTGGCTGCACTTCGGACAGTTCGTCATCTTCGTCCAGAAGTCTTCTGAAATATAGTGGATTGAAGAAAATAGGTTATTTATCTAATCAAATAGCTTATATAAATAAGAATTTTTTTCATAAAAGATTAATTAAGTGAAAACGAAACAAAAACCGAAATAAATAAATTGCAAAGGATGTTGATCGTATATACCCCCAAAGAAATTTTTCATCAAACAGCAAAGGATTTTGATCGCATTTAACATCAAAGACACTTTCCATGAAACTGCGAAGGATGTTTGTTACTTTGCAATATAACGTCAAAGGAATGTTTCTTCCAATTGCAAAAGATGTTGATTGCATATAAAGATAATACGTCAAAAGAACTTTTAATAAAATTGCAAAGGGTGTTGATCACATATAACGTCAAAGGAACGCTCCATCAAACTGCAAAGAACATTGTTCGCATATAACTTCAAAAGAACTCTCCATCAAACTGCAAAGATATTGATCGTGTATAGCGTCAAAGGAACTTTCCATCAAACTGCAAAGGATGTTGATCGTATAGAACGTCAAAGAAACTTCCCATCAAATTGCAAAGGATGTTGATCGTATATAAAGTCAAAGGAACCTTTTCTCAAATTGCAAAGGATGTTGATCGTATATAAAGTCAAAGGAACTTTTCCTCAAATTGCAAAGGATGTTGATCGTATATAAAGTCAAACTTTCCATCAAAATCTAAATGTCTTCGCTTAGACTACTAAGTTTTCTTGAAAATCTTTTCTTAAATAAAAAGTAGTTGTGATAGTAATAATAGTCAGTTGACACTCTACAGGATTGATCTCATAGATAGAGTTATCAAATTTGGTAGTTTAATAATTTAAAATGCGCGAGTGGAAGAATAAAAGATATTTTTGTGAAATGTTTTAAAAAGTCAGGGAAATTTCGGAGGATAAATTTGAATAGTTCTATAATGTAAAACCGATTTTTGTGTTATCTTGAGACAAAAGAAACTACCTATCCAATTATATAACTTTATTGTCTAACGATTCTTCTCTATTTTTAGTAATTAAAAATATGTTCAGACATAATATGCAACAATACATTTCACTGAAATACAAATCGTTTTCCCACTTTCCAGAAATATTTGATTTCTTTTTTCCCATTGATAAAAACAAAAGATATGATGAAATCTTTACACTAATATGAAAATTTCATAGTGAAGCATTAAACAATTTAATAAATTACTGTTGTTGTCAAAACTTAAATTTATAAATAAGTATGAAGAAAGATTTTTGTCACTTGTCTATAAATATTCTTTGTTATCTTTAATTACTTTTATGTAATTTATGAATATTTATAATTACTCTAAAAGCTTGAAATTTTCTAAATAGTAAGGATTCAATGTCATTCACGATTTAATGCTCCAAAATTCTTTACTGAAGAAGCCATAAAGATAGAACGTAGCGTCATGTATTTAAAATAAACACAGTATTGCCATAGAAATATCTGAATGTCAAAGAAAACTACTACAGATTGAAATGTTAACTATATCAAAAGGAATTATATATAACCATTCCCAATAGAAAAATTTTTTCTAAAAATTTCCTTTCAAACAATACGAAGAAATAAAATATTATTTCATGCATATGTTGAAATCGATAACATTTACTATATCTGAATGACATGGAAGAAGTTAGATTTTCAAATCAAGGTATATTACATACAGTGGTGGCCAAAAGTGTGGACATTTTTTGAAAGTTTCATGTTTTTCAACTTTGCGTTCTTGTAGAATATATTAATTTTCCCTTAAATACAAATGTTTATATATCAAATTGAAGGTAATTTAATGTAGAATTTAATAACAAAAATAGTATTACAATATCTGTATTACAAAAAGAGTTACGCTCATTTTAGTAAGATCTATCTTAGATTTGCATTTTTTTAAAGTGATACTTACACAATCAATACTTAGTAGAATAACCCTTATTTTTTAAGACAGCTTCACAGAGCCTTTTCATCGAGTGAACGAGTGTTTGGAGTTCATCTTTCGTAATCACATGATGCCAAGAATCAATAAGTTGTCTTTTATTGGATGGACGTTTTTTTCGTACAAGAATTTTCAAACGTCGCCACAAATTTTCAATTAGATTGAGATCAGGACTGTATCCTGGCCATGATATACATCTATGCCTTTATTTTGAACCCATGCTTTGCATACTTTTGCTGTGTGGCATGGAGCTGAATCCTGCTGAAAAATAAATGATGCTTTGTTGGAAAAGAAATCCCTGATGGAAGGTATCAATTTTGGTTCCAGGACAATTTCGATGTATTTTTTTGCTATTCAAGATGCCATCAATCACTTGAATTCGGCCCACACCATCTGCAGACATACATGCCCAAATCATGACATTTGTTGTTGTTTTTATAGTTGCTTCAATGCAATCAGGATGAAGCGCTTCACCTACTCTACGTCTCACGTATTTTCTACCATCACTACCAAAGAGCGATATTTTAGTCACATCACTCCAGATTACTTGCTTCCATTGATTTTCTGACCATTTAATGTGTTCTTTTGTCCACTTAACTCGTTTTTCGAGTTGCTTTTGATTTAAATATGTTATTTTCTTGGAATTCTAGCCTGTAGTCCAAATCCGGATAACCTTCTTCTTTTTGTTCTTGGACTTACTGCAATACCCGCTGCATTCATTTCACATCTAATGGCATCTGATGAAATTTTTCTATCTTGAAGGCATAGCCGTTTAATTTTTCTATCTGCAGTAGCAGTTGTGCATTTTTTTCTGCCTGATTTGGCCTTATTTTCCACTGATTTCGTTTTTTCATAACGTAAACAGAACTTTCGTACATCAGAACAAGTCACTGAACCACCAACTTCAGCATAAGAGAGGCCATTTTATCTCAATATGGCAATTCGGCTTCTTTTTGTAGATGTCCAATCAGTTCTTCTTTTGGTGTTGTTTGTTTAAAATTAGTTTAATTAAAAAAAGGACTTAAAATATTCAAAAACAGCAATACTTTATTTAATTGTACTAGTATGCATCATTCCGCAAAATATTTCCACAACAATAACTCTTTTACCATCCAAATAACCTAAAGTATAATTACAGACATTTGATGGGTCCTCAGAACAGTGTTTGTGATTGGTTAGTACGCTTTTATTACAAAAAACACGTCATTATTCAAAACGATTTGTGTTTGTTTGTTCTACTAAAATAAGCGTAACTTTTTTGTAATACAGATATTGTAATATTGTTTTTGTTATTAAATTTTACATTGAATTACCTTCAATTTAATATCTAAACATTTGTATTTAAGTGAAAATTAATATATTCTACAAGAACGCAAAGTTGAAAAACATGAAACTTTCAAAAAATGTCCACACTTTTGGCCACCATTGTATATTTGTTAAATATAAAGAGCTAACTAACAACGATTTTTGTCATGAATTATTTAAAATTAATACAATAAGCGATAACGGGCAAAGAAATTTTTAAATTATAAAATACATACCTTTCTAAATTAATTTCTGAAAAATCCTTCATTAGTGTTTTTTTGGGGGCAATTTGTTATAAAATCGACAGATCACCCCTTTATTATTGAACCTGAACAATGTGATGGTTTCGTGCAATTTATACCCAACACGAGTTTCCTGTCTACTAATTAATTAAACTGTCGAGAGATACCTCTCTAAGCTATACTTAATGCTCTTACTAACCGTATTTCCTTATTTTAAGATGTCACAACTATCTCTTTACGAGAATTAATATTCCACATGAATTCGATTAACAGCCATGTACACATTTCCTGAGAAATGTTGGGTACATTTTATTGAGCGTGGGTATCTGTTTAGAAATTGTAGTTAATATTCAAATAATTATAGTAATATGCAAAAGGAAGTATATTGTAACAAATTTGTAATATTACTTCCCTGTGAAGGAAATCTGCTGATAAGTGAGACAGTATTAGAGGTATGATAATGCCAACTCCACTTTCCCAACTTTGGCGTCAAGCTTGGCGATCAGTTGGCGAAAAAAACGAGTACTTAGAATATTTGATAATGGTGATAGATCTATTAGAACTTGAGTTCCAAAATTTGTTCTAAAGGGTGTTCCAAAATTAACACGAGATTTTAATTTGTCACCATTCGTACAGTAAAATGTTGGCAACCCTATTTAAAAATCATCTGACAGCTGATAATTCAGAATTAGTAAAAATGGAGTGTTATATGATAGAACTACGTGTTTTCATTGTTGAACACTATTTCAAAAATAATGAAAGTCTAGCGACCAAAGTTCGAAAATTTGAGAATTGGTCTTTTAGATCGTGTGATTTAACATCGTTGGTTTTCCTTTTATGGGGTTATTTGAAGTCAAATGTCTCTTTCGAAAAGCCCACAAGCACGCGGGCATTAAAGAAGGAAATTAAAAAAAAATCAATCACATTTATGCAAACTGGTCATGGAAAACTGCGACAAAAGAGTGCGTATGCCAGCAAAACCAAGGAGGCCATTTACTATATGAATTATTCCATACATAACTCTATCCTGTGTACTTTAAGATTCAATAAAAATATAACAATTTAAAGGAAAAAATATCTGTGTTCTTTATTTAATTCAAATCTTGCGTTAACACATTGTTTTATCGTGTAACGCACCCTTTTTACAAACTCTAAACTATTAGCTATGAAATGGTTTCGTTAATAGGGTTGCTAACATTTTATTCCACGAATGGTGACGAATTCAAATCTTGTATAAATTTTGAGACAGCCTTTAGAATATTTGATGGGACATATAAAAGGTAGAGGCGCACAGACAGGAGTAGTTAATTGAGTTGAGTTGAATCCAAACGAGTATTTGCACGAATTCCTTTTTTGATAGGTTGAACTCTAATGAGTTCTCTCTGAGCGCTTTGTGCTGTTGGGATTGTTTAAAAGTGATTGGCTGCGCATGTATTGTTGATACACTAAATGTGCTGTTCTTGAGCATGTTTCGACTGTGTTTTGCCGCACTATGAATTGGTATATTCGTGAGTAATAAAACATCGTTATCGCTTACTGAGCCATATCCTATTTTCCACAGTTGTTCCATTAGAAAAATTTGAAATTTTTCCGTAACAATATAGTTTACATTTTTAAATGACAGAATTAGAATGATTCAATATCTTTTATTTTTAATATATAGTCTTTAACTAAGTTCGAACCCATTAAAGATTTGCATAATTTTATAGATAACTAGCTGATACACCCTGTTGCTTTGGATTAAAATATTTTCATATCCATCATATTTAATATGAAAACTGCCTTTATATAAAACGTTAAAATAGTGTTATTATGTGAAACCTTTTATAATTAAAATGACAATATTAATTAAACTAGGCGATTCAAACATTGATAGCTAACTGATTCAATATCAGTAAATCAGTTGTTGTTCCTTATGTAAATTATAAATCCTCAAAATAATTTTTTTTCTTTTAGTATTCTGCTAATGTGTATTGTAAACAGTACTTCGTTTATATTCTTTTTCTTTAATAACAAAAAAGAATTCGAGGATTATCTTTTAAAGGTAATAAAAAACATTGCAAAAATTATTTAAGGAAATAAAACAGAGATATCAAAATATAAATAAGTAAAGTTAAGGTAATTTAAAATTTCAAAGTTGCCAGGTAACAGAGTATCTATAAATTTCTTCATTTAAAAATCGTCTGCATCAGTTTAATTACTTATAAAAATTTGGAGGAAAATTAAAATGAAATCTACGATCACAAATTTCAAGTTATTATGTGAGAACACTTATTTTTTAAGTCATTATTAGTCTTAATTAATTTAAGTCATTAATTAAGTCATTAACAATCACGAGACTTTTCTGTCAGTCGGTCTCTCTCTCTCTCTCTCTCTCTCTCTCTCTCTCTATATATATATATAATGATAATTTTTTTAAACTTTCATTTTTAATTTTTCTAGCTGACAAACAAAATTTTGGAGCTCGACCGATTTTGAGATGAAATAACAGCTATGATGCCATAGTTCTACGTCAACGTTTTAAAAATGCATTTGCTGTCAAAGAAGCATACGTATTAATAAAGCAATACTGATAAAAGTAGGTCAACCTTTTAAAAACGCATCTGCTTTCAAAGAAGCATACATAATAATAATGCAGTACTGGTAAAAGCAGGTAAAAAATATATGTGATTAAAAGATGATGTTGAAAATTGCCATTTAAGCTTTATTCATTGCTTAAGCGATTTCGAACTTCAAAACCCCCTACCCAAACAACATCATGCTCTCACATGATAAAATAGAGAAACATTACAATGTAATGAAATTAAACTTTTTAAAAGGGCAAAAGTTTCAATTTTAAGATTATATGAAAATCCTTCTTGTAGAATAATTTGCTTCAAAGTTACAAGGGAAAATAAGCAAACGCTCTGTTAATTTTTTATTAAATTTTGTTCTCTCAAAACGAGGCAATATTTTTTCTATTGTCTTAAATAATAAGTGGACAAAGTTTGATTAAATTTGGTCCAGTCGTTGCGGGACATATATATTCACAACTTTAATTTATAATTAGTTGATATACTCTGCGGATCTCTGAATTAAAACTCTTTTGTATAATATTTTTAACATAAAATATTAATTTTATAACGTAAAACTAACAAATTAATTTATAATATATAATCTTTTAATTATATAGCGCCACTTGATTGGAAATCCTTGGGTATTGTTGACTTGCAATCGCTTGAAAAATGAAAGCTATGTACTAAAAGAAATATTTTTAGAATAGAGTAGAGTTAAATTAAAGAAATATTGTTAAAGTAGAGCAGAGTCTTACTGTTATTTCATTTTAAAATCGTCTGCAGTAAATATTAAATGGTTGAATCAAAATTGAAGAAAAATTGAGCGGAAAAAATTTTTGGTATCGCAAAAAAGATTAAATTTTGAATTTGAAGATATTAAAAATTTTTTTGCAAAATAATTTTCTCCGAAGCTACTGCAGAAAAATGACAAATATTTTGGTTAATTTAACTTTTGCACTTATAATATTAAGAAAAAACACATGTAAATTTATCATTCCTTTGGACATATTTTTTTAAAAAGAAAAAAAAACTCTTTTGTTTTATAGACGCAAATGTTAAACAATTTTATAAATACGTTTATTTGAATAGCATGAAAAAAGATATACAACATAAATACAAAAAAAATTATCCATTAACTGACAATTTTAAAAAAAAATGTTTGGCCAGATAAGTTATAGATATATATATTCACAAAAAGATGTATGATTATATTCAAATTATGTTTTAAAAAAATGTTTGATATTTTTGAAAGGGTATAGTTATAAAATGAACTATAAAATTATTTAAATAAAAACAAAAGACTGAATAAATAATGGCCATAATAATAATAAATGGCCCTTGATGGAGTACGGAATAAAAATAATAAATGGCATGTAAAATAAAATAATAAATGGAATAAATCATAAATGGCCCCTGATGGAGTACGTAAAATTCCAGAATACCCAAATGGGTATCGTGGCAGCTAATGGGTTAAGAAGCGAGAATCCTGAAGATGATTTAAATCATTGGATTGTTTGTTGTTTTGTATAAAAGTCAGTTAGTAATAATAAAATATCATAAAAGTGATCATCATCAATAGTATTGAGCATCATTAAAGTAGATAGTGCTTCCAATTATGCAGAGATTGGATATGTATTCTTCCTTTGGATATTTCTAATATAATCGGCTCTAAACATATATTCAACCTCAATATTGGAGAAATTTAATCTTTAAAAATTGGCGACAGTTTAAATTTAACCCATTTCGAATTTCCTTTGGCAAAACACGATTAAGATATTTTCTTATGCATTTATACTCGGCTAGAGAAGCTTTGATGGAGTCTAGAAGGCAACATGATTTGGATGCAAAGGAATAATGAATAAATAATTTTAAATAATTAGGCAGAATATAGTTAATTAGTTGTTTAATGAATTAATCTGGAATAAATGAATAATTCTATGCATAAACTATTCGAAATGGTTTCTTTTAAAATTTTTAATTTATTTACTGATAAATAATAATTTGAACCGGAGGAGATTTACGAGTCGCTATGTCGCCCGATCTGATTTAGCGTCCGATATAGTTATCGGATTTTTACAAATTATTCTAAACATTTATAAATTAAGTATATACAAAATGCTCAGAAATAGGCTCGCTTTGAAAGAGATATTTTAGCAAATAATTCCAGACATCTTTCTGTTCACATATTGAAATAAGAATCATCGAGTTCAGAAGAATCATGGTGGTTGTTTCGATTATTTGTTGTGACGGTTTTATGATATGATTTAACGATATTTAAGATAAAAGTAATGGAAAATTTTATTTGTTATTTACATGTGATAAAGTTATTAATTTTTATATTTGATTAAGAAGAGGATTCTTTGTTAAAATACCGACATGAAGTAAGATTCAATAGTACTTGAATTCGATACTTTTTTACCACTGTACATTGACAACGTTTGTAAGAATGATACTACAATTCGTGTAATTTGCAAATTTATTTCTTTTTTCACTGTAGGTCTAGATTCAAAAATCAAAATAAATGATCTGTTATGAATATACAATAATATGAATTTTATCATATCAAGTGATTTTTATAAAAATTTGGTATAGAAGATTTTAATGCGATGATGCTGAGTTTATTATTTCTCAACAAGACCGTAAAATCTATTATATATGAATGCAGGGAATGCTGGAAAACAATTTATCTTTGAATTTGGATTTTAATTAAAATCAGTTAATCAGAAGTCATTGGTTATTTAATTAAATTTATTTACTAAAATTTTTTTTGAAGTCAAAAGTGATTTCACAATCGATCGACCATTTTATTAATCAATAATTAAATTACTCAAAATCATTTGGAACAAAGCAAAATTTGCGATTTCATATAAGATTACAGAATAAAAAGATTCTATATCAACATAAGTAAGCCATCAAACTGTCTTTTAGAGCTCAATAGCAAATCATTTATTTAATTTTTTGGCATTAAATGTTTCTCCAGATTGTTTTAAACAGTAGTTTATAAAAAACATCGACTGCACAGGTAATTGTAAAATGGATATTTTGATATAATAAAAAATCAGAATTTAATTCTAAGATTCAATTATTACAAATTGCGTCAGCAAATTGGAATTCAGATTGGAAATCAAAACAGAAATTTTGAATCTTTGGGCAAAGATGGTTGAGCTGAATGCTGAAATAAATCGTTGCTGTAACCCGATCATGCAGGTCAGGCTCATGTTATTTTAACAAAGAATCGCTGTATATCAAGGACGACAAAAAATTGATAATATACATTTTCTTTGTCTAGGGTTAATGAAGAAAAATTATTACTTACTTAGTTTCATCCACGTAAATGGCTTCTAGAACTGATACAGCATAAGTCACAGTCTGCTGTAGAACGTCCATTGGAATTTCACCATGATTTAAATGGTTTGACAGCTCTCGAAGTCTATAAGAAAAACAATAAATTTGCATTCACAACATCAAAATAATGGTTTTCATGAACCAATATAAATTTTAGAGGGCACTTAAGGCATGGAATTAATACCTCCATACTTTAAGTAATATCATCTCCAATTAAAAATTAAAAATTTTTAACAAATAAAATGAAACTCGGGACTGAGTGGTGATCACCTATGGAAAATTTTCCTCCAGGCGCCAGTATAAAAAAATTGAGAATAATTTATTTTCCAGTTTATTATATTCTGTACTGAATATACCAAAAAAACTGAATTAAAGGAAATTTCAAAAAAGAGACAATTTTCTCAATATATTTGCTTTTATTTTGGAACTCTCAACATGTTTTTCAGTTTGCTTTAAATTTTATTGCCTAGAAAGCTACCAATTGTAACAGCCCAACAATGTAGCTTTGAAATTTAAAAATAATTTGACTTTCATTTAATTTTTCTTCGATTATCTGATCAGAGCCATTCAGAAAATAATAAGTATTCGTTTGTTGATTGTCTCATATAATGCCATATAAGGTTTTTCCTGATAAGGTGCAGTGAAAAATGATCTTGCCTACATGTTAAGAAAGCCAATGTGTTTCATTCTATTTTCATTAATTAAAAACTGAAGACACATTAATTAAATTAGCCTATTAATTAAACCGTATATTTAATATATACAATTGAAAATATTTTCTTAAAATTGGATAATTATGCAATTAATTATGATGGTTTAATTACTATAAATTTTTTTCTAAATCTTCCCATTAAGAAATATTTTGAATACTGTTATATAATTTGCATATGTCTATCAATGCTATTTTGGGATGCGAGAGACCACAAATAGGTAAAATTAAATGCTAGAATGAGATAAAATGCATATTATATTTTCACCAATAAGGATAATAAAACGAAAAAGGAAAGCTAAAGAAAATATTATAAATGAGGTATTTTTTGAGCATTTTGATAGTATAGTGAATATGAAACGATACTGTAACTAGAATATATTATATATATATAATATATATATTATTTAGGAAAAACATTATTCTAAAATTTGAGAGATATCTGCAAATTGGTATAACGGAATAATGGTAGTACAAATTGGTATAACGTATT
>JAPMOR010123476.1:5921-16393 GCA_026543865.1 Argiope aurantia
CTGTTACAGGGTTTTGAGCTTTCATGCGAAATAAAAATTGGCAAATAGATACAGTGGTTGTAACTGGAAGACTTCTCTCGTACAGATTATGCAAAGAAATATTATTTTTGAAATGTATCTCAAAATTAGAAAGTGGTGGAGCAATAGTGATGACATATCTAGTGATCTTCAACTTTTATTAGAAACTAACCGCCATTGGCGACCAGCCGGTTCGCCAGTATTACCGCTCGCTACAATTTTCAATTAAATATTTTAAGTAACTGGTCTCTTAATAGGTTCTCAAACAAAACATTTTTAATCATCAAATTTTGATAGTCATACCAAACTTATACTGTTGTTTAGATCGTTTCGTTCAATTTACTATATATATTTTGCTAATTTGTTGTCAGTTCCGGTAAAACTTACACTTTAATTTAAAGTGGAAATGATGAAATTGCAATAATATAAAGATATTTTTTAATAAAACCAAGCGTTTTATTTTATTTATCATCTTTATTGTTATTTATTTATTATTATTAAAAATTGAATTTGAGTATTGCAAACAGAATCGCTCGGTATTTAAGTCTTCTGTGAACTACAAAATATTTTTCATAATTTATATAATATCTCAAAGAATAATTCAACAATAATTTCTCAGATTCAGCACAAAATTCAGTTTTTAGTTTTGCTTTCAAAAGGATTGAAATGAAATATTTCGTTAAATAATAATATTTTGTTCCGGCCTATATATTTCAAAAATTATGAAGTCTAAATTTAATGCAGTAAGGTATCATATTCTGAGAAATATTCTGGACACACCAAATTTTAAATAAATGAATGAATGTTTCTATTTTCCACGATCAACTAAGACTTATTTATGAAGTTTTGAATGCTAAAAATTTAGAAAAACTCAACATTTTCATAATCTTAGGCCAATTAATCTTGAGAAACCTGCGCGCTGATTGGCGTATTTTCTTTGAAACGATCGATGGAAAATCTAAAATTATCCTTTTTTTTATTGAATAGCGATATTCAAATTTTCACAAATCAGTCAGTTTAAGTGATTGATTTAGTTGATTGGAAATTAACTCTTTTTATTTAAAATATTAGTGTTTCAAGAACATTTTGTTATTCGTGATTTCCACAGCAGAAGCTTTAAGTAAAATCGAAAATTCGTTATTTATTAGAGCATTTATGGAATCAAGTTACATAAAATATAATCATTTTCCATTTAGACCATTTTAGCAGATCTGTGTCTTACTAAAGGTTTACAAATTAGCTGTGTGGCCCTGATTTGAATGGATATCCTGCTCATATTAAGCAAAACTTGCCTTAAAATAAAACTGATTTATTGGATTAATAATATAGAGAGTGTAAAAGATCATAAAATAATTTTTCTTGAATTTATTTTTTAGAAAAAATAATATTTCATATTTGTTTCATTTCCTACAGACACGTGTCGAAAACTCAATTTTTGCACATTTCATTTCCAAAAAGATTTAATTTATTTTTAATTGGAGCTTTAAACATTGTGATGGCAACACTTTGAAAAAAGCTAATTTGTTCCCATGAATGCGAAACGTGCTAGTGCAGCTTAAATTTTATTTTTATTTTGTACGAAAAAAATTATTGAAAATATAATTAAAATATTTATTTAAAAATTCATTAAAAATAGAAATTTAATTTTAAGGTTAAAACATTGGTATCATTTAAGATACATTTTTGATCTTTAATTTGATGTAAAAATCCTTTTTGTGCGGTAATATTTTCGGAAGTTATAGCAGAAACACGCGAAAATTTCGCTTATTTTTAAATAAATAAAATTCTAATTAAAAACTCGAAAAAATAATCCCCAGGTGCACATTCCCGGCCTCCAAGGCATACACGTGCCAAATTTGGTAACTGTAGGTTGAATGGTCTGGCCTGTAGTGCGCCAACACACACACACACACATTGAGCTTTATTATAAGTATAGATGAAAAAATATCATCATTCATTTCAATACACTTTCTATGTTAGGGTGATCTTTTCATTTCTATATGAGGTTTCTTCCTCTTAAAATATAAAATGTTGCTCTCGAAAATGTGCGGCAATTGAAGACAGAGAATTGCTGATCATATATCTAGGACTCATAGACGTTCATATAAAATAAAAATTGCCAAAATCGCTGCAGTGGATAATGCTGGAGATCTTTATCAAATAGTCAGTGCGCTGTGTTTCAAATTTCTCCTAATTTAGGTGACAGAAGACCACCGTTGAGATGTCTAGGGATCATAAATTTTCATATAAAGTAAATATTTATAAGTTTACACCAGGCTTTGTGGCTAAGAGAGCTTAACTGGTTTCGCCCAATATTTTAACATATGGATACTATAATTTTGGGATGAAAATCATTCAGAAACCTTCCTTTGCTAACTTTCCTTTTTTTTTCAAATTGGATGATCTAAAAAAAAAAATTCTAAACTATTACTTGATACTTCACTAATTCTTCACTTTTACTTCATTTACTATATGTGTTATTGAACATTATTTGGACACTTATTTTTAAGTCTATATTCTATGAATATTTTGGTTCCCCTTTTAGATATAAACTTATTCTGCAATCAGGATTTGTCTTTTGGCCTTGTACATTTATTTGTGAAGTCCCGAAGCAACCCTGCTTTTCTTTATTTTTAGCTGCAGATTTTGCTAACACTTTCTAAAAAAGGTACTATTCATTCTTTTCTTCCGTGCTTAATAATTTCCACAGACAGGATTTAGATGCTGAGGAAAGAGATGATAATAAAGTCAGAGTTTTTTTTTAAAAGTCAGAACCTTTTCCTGACATTTTCTGCTCAATAGATCATTAATTTTGAAGAACCAGGGAATGAACCAGGAACTCAAAAGCTTTTTAATTTTAGCATTAAGTATCAATCAGCAACAAAAAGAAATTTTGACTTATTAATAAACAAACTACTGTTCAGGCGTCGGCAAACATGGTTCAGTTTCAACAATAAATATTACCTATTAATTGTCAGGAAAATTTTAATTTCATGTGATTCTAAATTGATTTTTTGGAATCTAGGCAGGCTGGGTATCATGGAATATCATAACATCCTCACTATTCTTTGGGCCCACTTTGTTGCTGTTTGAAGGATCGCCTTACTTCTTGAGTCCAACCTTTCTGTGGGATTTAGTCGATGAGTACAAACTAACGCATATGTTGATACCTACAAGCATATTGGATGAATACCAGAATCTGGGATATGTTCCAAGTGAGTAGGCTTAGTATTAATACATATTTCCAACACGTGCTCTTTCATAAATCGAGCATCGAAAAAAATAAGAATTTTATTTGATGACACGAATGGCCTATGTAAATATTTACTTTGCGCTGTTCCCCGAAAAGGGGTTAATCTGTCACAAGATTTGTCAGCATCTATAATAATTGAAGAATGATAGGATTTTACTTTCCAAAGTTAAATAAGCGAGTGTCACTTGATTAGGGTATTCTTTTCAAAGAATTGGACATAAATCTTAGTCATATTTTTAAATATTAAAATTACGAAAAAAAGGAATTCAACGCATAAATGAATCTCTTGAAAAATTTCGAAATGTGTTCAAAAGAAAGGTGAAATAATTTATTTCAAATTGGTTAGCGTACTTATATTTATTTGAGCAATCAAAGCTTTCATATTAGAAACAGTAGACACTTTTATTAACGAATTTTAATAAATTTTTTTGTGAAGGGGGGGGGGAGTGTATTTCCTTTATATGTCTTGAAACTCTTCTATACCTTTTTCCTTTGCATTTTCAGAATTTAATCTATTATTTTTATCATCTAAATTATTACAAAATCATGAAAAATATCCTTTAAAAAATTATTATTTGCTGATTGAAGTTAAAGCATAAGAAGGAAATCAATTAGATTGAACTGTAATAGTTTTTTTTTCTGTTTTTGTAATAACTATGTTAAGACAATCAATGTTCCTCACTGTAGCAAGCAAAGTGAACAGGAATTGCATTGCAAACTTTCTCACCTCAGTGAGCTTCCTGCTCTGTGTGGTTGATTCAGATCTTTTCTAGAAACTTTTTCATTAAAAAATGGATCATATTCCTTATATCATATACATAAATTTATTTATTCCTAAATTAAGTAAATGAAGGTATTGTGTCATTATTTTGTATATTACATAAGTATTTCCAATTTATTATATCCTCTAATCAGAAATCATGATTATTTTGTAGGAGAAGGCAGTTTGGAATCTTTGAAGGTCTTGTTTGCATCTGGAAGCGTGGTGAAACCACAGATTTATGACTTCGTGTATGAAAACATAAAGAAAGACTTTGCCTTTTCATCAGCTTTCGGTAAATGACTTTATAATCTTTGTTTCGGAATCTTAGACCGTTTTTTAATAAATTTAAATTTTCATTGCATTGGAGTCGACTATGTATTATCGCAATGTCACCAGAGAATATCTCAGATCTGGGAACAAGAAGTTGTCGTATAACAAAGTAAGTTCTCATCTCCGTGACAGATTCAAAATTCTTATCAGCTTCCGGTAAATGAGTTTATTATCCTTTGGGGGGGGGGATTTTAACTTTTATTGCCTTATCCTTTTAACGTTTATTACCTTAGTTTATGCATTATTGCAATACTACTAGAGGGTAACTCAAATGTGGAAATAAGAAGTTTCTGCTTAAAGCAGTGTTTACATCAGACCAACTATTGCCCTCATTAGAAGGCCCGCCTACCTAAAAAGGATCACGTGATCATAATGGGACAGTGGCAAATAGCTGCCCTAATGAAATAAGAACTTCCCAATGTCCTATTAGGATCTCGTGATGCTCTTGAAATGGGCCTGACCTTGTATTACGCGCTATAGTTGACCTCGTGTGAACGCTGCTTAGAAAGCATGTTCTCACCTCCCTGATGGGTTCCAAATGGTAATGTTGATCTCTAGACTCATTTATAATGATTAGTCGTATAACCAACCTAAAAAAGGGTCGTAATATGCTGCTCGTAATAGGAGACTATCTTGAGTTGGCTATAGTACCCGATGATATGTGTCGCGGTTTGGCATTTCATATCATCCTGGATGACACAGGAGGGCGTAGGATCCCTTTTTTTATTCTAGATTATCGAAGCCTTGCGCGCAGAGTAATCTTCTTGTTCGTGAATAAATAACCTAGTTCGATTTTTTTTCCTAACATATTCCCTGGATAAAAAGTCCTCAAATTTCCCAACAAAGTTGTAATAGAATTCATGTGCCATACTGTATCATCCATTAACTGGCTTGATTTGATATCCATTATGTGAACACAAAATGTTTGAAAACACTGTTGCAGTCTTGTCAAGCGGTTGCAGATTTGATTGTTAGGGTAGAAGAAGACCTAGGATAAATTTCATTTCTTGGTATTTTCTTTTATACATTACTCATTAGGCGGTTCTAGTATCTTAAATTATAGTTAAATGGAATCTCAGGTATTTTTTTAAAAAGAGAATTTTAAAAGGAAAATTTTAAAAGTGCCAAATTCCTGCGGATTTTTCCAATCTTGCTTACCCTCTTTAAAAGAAATCTATCCATCAAGCATGTGTTAAAACAAAAAAAAAACAAAAAAAAAAAAAAAACAAAAAAAAAACAAGCGGAACAACATTATTTACAATTATAGCATGCATACATCCTCTTGTGAATGGCATCTCATATATTCTCTAGTGAAATTCTCATACTCACATAATAAGAAAACCAATGGGGAAACATTTCTATTAAATCATCTGTTCTATAATAAAGGAATATAATTCATTTATCATAATTTAATTCAAAATTATAGTCTTTACTTTTCACAACACATTGAATGGATGGTCATTCTTACAATGGAGTTCATAGGCGCATTGTTAACCCCAGAAACCTATCAAATGAAATAACGGAAAATAATAACTGTTTGAATCTAAAGGAAAAATCTTGTAGATATCAAAAACTTATACAGTAAGTTACAAAAAGATTTTATAGAAATAGACTCTGAAAATTCATTACAGAAAACTCTATTTAAAACGTTTTCTGTTTTTCTTATAAAATTACTTGCTCTCAATAAAGACTAGATGAAGAGAAAATTAATATTTTGTAAATGAAATAAGGTAATTGCATGCATTTGGAACATAAATAAGAATAGCATGCTTTCAGCCATCAGTTCTAAAATAAAATACTAGAAATTCTTTGGGTTTATTAAACTTAGTGTATAATCCTATTTTATTGCCAGTAATTTTAGTTTAGAAATTGGATTGAAGACCTTAAACATAAATTATGTTTTTCAAATTACAAACTGAATATTTTCAGTGGCATGTACGATGGTCTTTGACAGTGCTTAGAGATTTATGCTAAAAGAATTATTAATCATGTAAAGTTAGTTAGTAATGAGCATGTAGTTGCAGTTGAAAACAAAAAATAAAATCTATGTTTCATTTATTTAAAATTATGAAATATTATAGTATTAATATATAAACAACTTGTGAAATAATTTTATATTTATAAGAATATGAATTTTATATAATTGATAGGTTTGACAAAAATTTGACTCTTCATTTTTATTTGGCAATTGGAATTTAATAATGGAAAGAACTATATAAATAGAACTCAAATTATAATAATATTCTGTGTTCAATTATTTTCAAGAAAACTCATATGATTTTAATGATTGAGATATGGTAAATGATGTGACATATTTTTTTTTTTTTTTACTTTTTGTGCATTAAATAAGAAAATAATAATAAAATTTCTACATAGATTAGTGTTTGCAAGTTTAAAATGTTTGAAAATGAAAAACTCCAGATAAATAAAAAAAAATAACATCCTTTTGAGTTTAAATTGCGTTCTTCTATTGTCTGTTGCATTTAAAACGACTTTTCAATGATATATGAATTTATATAATAACTTTTATATTAAAATAAGGAACACTGATTGATTTTTCTATATTTTCTCGATTTTTTTTATTTTTATTTTCGATTTGAATTAAAAATTAAACATACTGAGAGTGGAAAAATTATAAATTTCCGCATTTGTCAGCTCAAATGATATATGACTTCTAGTGCTCAACTTCAAGTGTTTGAATTTCGGTCATATTGATGAGTACTTATGATGCAAAGAGACCTCAAAATTCATTCCATTTGATCTCGAGATAGATTAACCGTTTGACTGTCAATGACTATCCATATCATCTATGACATATGACTATCCATACCATCAATGATATATGACTATCAATGACTATCCATATTTGGTACCCACGACATAATTAAAATTTTGGAGCAGCTACAGCATCGCAATTGAATCACGAATGCGTTGTGTGGGCAAAAACATATATCAGAAGAAAAAAAAACCTAAGTAAGTGAATGGTTATAAAATCACAAATAAGTGCTATTTTTCATCCAAGGTTTATATCAAGAATTAATTCTCGTTATACAAAGGACTTTCAATATCTATTTTTCAATATCAAGATTCGAAATTAAATATTCAGTAAAATCCTTAAAAGCAAAGATATCTTACTAACTTTCAATGACAAATTTTAAATAATTCTCTTGGAATGTTTAATTCATCGGTTCATGCAAACAATTCAGAGCAATGAACTATGTTATTCATATCAATATGGTTCATGAAATACTTTTCCTACTTTTTTAGGTTCAACTGAAATGATGGCAAATTGTATGATACCAGAAATGACTCTTCCAATTCATAGAGGAGAAATTCCTGCATTTAGTCTTGGTGTTGCAATAGATACGTTGGATGATAATGGTGATATATCATGTTTCTTTACGCCATCTTCATCAATTAATTAGTCTTTGCATAATTATTATATCTTTTAATTAATTTTATGAAGTTGATTTCTAAATAATATTATGTTACAGTTAACTTTTATATTTTATATACGAGGGATTTTTTTATAAAAGTTGTAAATATGATTTCAGTCAAAATTTTTAACCTTTAAAATAGGAGATTTAATTTTTAACTCACAGCATTTTTATTGTCTTTACTGATAGATTGCCCTAATTCTTGAGTAACCGATTAAATTAAAAACAAACAAACATATTTCTTAATTTTTTCCCCCATGAAAGTAAAATATATATTAAATTTAAAATTAAATTATATATTAATTTCTATGATTAAATGTAATATATGCTTAAATTATTTAATTCTATGATTAAATTTGCATTTGCTATTATCGTCCGCATACAAATAGTCGCAGTTTAATTAATTTTACAAAACTCATTTTTGAATATCATCTGATTAAATTTATCTTTCTAATTAAGTCCTTCTATAAGAAAAGTAAACTCAATAACTATATAAATTTTTAACATAATTTTAATAAGTGGTATAATTTATAATGATCCTGCTTTCTTCGAGATGATGTAGCAGTTTAAACTGCGTGCTTGTGCAAGTAGATTTTCCACTTGCATTAGCACGCAGTTTTAAATGCAACGTCATCTCGACGAAAGCAAGACTACCACAAATTTAATATCACCTGCGATATTTCGACTGCCTTATTAATAGATTATCCAAAGTTCTGATAGATTATCCATATCCTGAAATGACAAATTAAGCCAACAAAAATGCTTTTCATAATGATCTTATCATTTACATATGAGTTCGACATATAGTTTCTTGATTAAAAATGAGAAATATTTTTAAACACTTTTTCATCTTACAGGTCAGCCAGTTTTGGGTGAAATCGGAGAGATTGTTATATCAAAACCAATACCTAATTTACCGTTAGGTCTATGGGGAGATGATGGCTCTGTCTACCGGGAAAAGTATTTCTCGACGTTTCCAGGTATAATATGAGCGACACATAAATTAGTACTATTTTGAAAGAACTATATTTTCCCTGAAACTTTTCAATTGTTAATGAAAGTCATATTCCCATTCATTTCTTACAGCTTAAGTTATATAATGAATTTTACTTTCACAAATTAGATTTTTTTGTGTTTCAAGTGAGAAAGTTTTTGATTCAAAAATTTCAGATGATTAATACCAACTGTGAAAAACGCTTCTGTAAATTATGAATGTGTTTACACAGTAAATAAAGTTGTAGTCTAGATTCTTAGTTTAGAATATTAAGTTTAAATAAAATGATAAATATTAAATATTTTAATCCTGAAACACCTATCTTGTATTTGATGTCTTCCATTAATTATAATAAAATTTTTATGCTTAATTTTACAAATGATAGTGGTTGGTATAAGTTTCCTATATCTTTTTCTCAAAGTTTTTTAATACTTCATCATTTAGAGACCTTGAATTTTGGAAAGATCAAGAATTATGTTTACATGATGCTGAAATACACTGGGCTTCTTGTTTACACATTTTTTTTAATCATTCATCATTGCAACCTCTTGCATTTTTTTATTGTTCATATCACAATGAATTTTTATGGGTCTTGGATACTTTAGTTTAGTATTTCTGAGAAAAATAAGTCCTAATTCTGAAGCACACGCTTTTTTAAAAGCATATTGAACGCTTCAATTTTTAGTAAATTTTCAATATTAAATAATAATTCATTTAAGCTTCTCATTGTTAATTATCATTTTAAAAGAAAGGTATTATTTTGATATTTTTTAAAAAAAAGTTTAATATTTTAGGAAAATTCACTGCAAGCGACTATGGAATCAAAAATCCTTTCACCAAAGGTCTTATAATTTGTTGCAGAAGGTAAGGATTGTAAATTTGTCTATTCTTTTATATATACATTATTTGCTCTATTACAATATTTTATTGTTTTATAATAATAATAATATATCACTTTGGCAATGAAAGTTTAAATTTAACGAATGTTTATCCATTAAAGCAAGAATATATTTAAAAATTCATAATAATATTTAGAGAATAAATTAACATAATCTCAAAAAAAAAAACCCTGACTTGATTGCATCAATTTTTAATTCCTTGCCTTTTAAATTTCAATGTTTATTTGAAATTAAATTGTTTTCAGCCTGGCAGAAATTAAAATGGATGTATGTTCGAAACATTAAAGACATTATCAAAACAGTTGTTTGAAATTGCTTCAGGATATCGAAATGTTGAGATTCCTTATGCCTGTATCTCTGATTCTGCTAGATTTATATCTTTGTGCTACTTAAAGCAAGAGAAAAAATTACAAATTTTGTTCCGTAAAGAGCAGACTTTGAAAAAAATCTGCGTACAACCGAAATGAGAATAATTCATTTTTGCTCTACAGCTTAAGTCAAAGACGGGAGTTGATATGGCATGATCATATAACATCCAATGAAACAACTATGTTTTTTATATATATATATATCTATGATACTGTCAGCATCTAAAATAACTGCTTTTGGGCAAATCTAATTTTGCCACGAAAATGTCTTTCATTGGTCGTGGATTGAAATACTTATTTATCCTGTGACTTTAGATAAAATGCTGCAATTAATTTTAATGCATGTTGCATGTTTTAAATGGATATTGTGATGTTCTATGTGAACCTTCCTGCAAAGAAATTTTTACCTT
>JAPMOR010123476.1:16403-37309 GCA_026543865.1 Argiope aurantia
GGTATTTCAGATATAGACTGTGCTATGGAAAAAATATAATATTAGAAGAAAATTTGACAATGGAATGCTACGTATATGAAATATCACAGATGATATCATGCTATCAATGCTTCATTACATTAATCATGTCTCCAAATGGCACAAATTTGATCATCATAACGGAGAATGTTAAATATGTAGATATTAAATTATTATATGTATGAGTGGTTTATAAATGTTTCTGTTTGTGTGAAATACGTTTTCTATTTTTATCCGCAGTAAAAATTCTACTTTTATCAGTATTTTAACCCTCTCAGCAGTAAAAGAGGCCATTAGTTCATAAGCTCTTCTGTAACTATTTTTTAACTAAAAAAATCATTCAGCACTTAGTTTCATTATTATTATTATTTCTCACCAACCAGCAATTAGTTGAATTTTCATAATGTTCAGAATGAACTTATTTTGCAGTTATTTCAAACTTTCAATTTGAATTAATGTGAGAGTGTTTCCTATATTCTGTCGAAACATTGGGTGTTATTTGAATGTTCTTTGCCAGAACAGCATTCGGCAGTTAAATAACTTGATATAGACTTCACGATCTTGGCTGGCCATGGCCTAACCCTTATGATAAAAGGAAAGGAGCATTTCATTGCCGAAATGAAGGTAACTCAACCTTTCACCATTAATTACCCATCAGGGAATGAGAGTTTTACTTATTGGGTTAGCGACTTTTTATCCAATCCAATCTCGAAATTAAATTAAAGCTTATATTTAAGGATACTATTTTTATTAAAATTATCTTTCAAATCTCTAGATATTATTAAATTGTCTATATTAGCAATTTATTAAAATCTTCTTTTTAAACGAAAATTCTTAAGTTGCTATTAGCGGAATATTTTTAGAAATTGAACAAAACACATTGATCCTAGAAAAGATTAATAAGCATTTATAACATTAGGACTTTTTAATGGAAGTATAAGCAATATATATATTTTTGCTATGTAAATGAATATATTAAAAATATCAGAAAATGATTGTTTTTCCTTTTCTTATTTTTAGTGATGAAACTTTGAAACAAAGAGGAACTCGGTTTGGCAGTTCGGAAATTTACAACGTTGGTGAGTATTCAAAAATTGAAGTGAAAATCTAGAATTATAATTGAAATTGAGAATTTTATTCTAACAAGGATCAGAGGCAGAGAATTGGGAGAAAAAATTCAAGACGAACAAAATTTTCAACGTAAATTACAAAAATTTAAAATTATTTACTGAAGTTTCTCTACGATCACAATATAAGTTTCATTAATTTTAAACAGTGGAAAAGTTTGTTAAATGTTATAGCTACACAAAAAAAGTATTGAAAAAATAAAAATAGCATAGTTCATAACAAATAGTGTCGATAAAAAATACAATTCTCTAAAGAATAAATTAATTTTACAGGCATTCCATTTTTAGATAAGACCACAACAGAACGGAATCAATGTATTCATGTAAAGCTATGAACACGTAAAAAGCTTATCACAACTTCTGATAATAAAATTCAAATGCTAAAGCTCTGAGATCTGACACACATGATAATTTTATTCGAGAGAGCATACGTCCTCGTAAATCTGAATGTGTTACATAATGCATTCACATAATTTGTTTATAAATAGTCACGATTTCTTATTCAAGGTCTTCGTTGACTGAGCTTTGACTTCTACACTGGATAAATGAGCAAGCAAGTAGAAATTGAAAGTAGTAGTAGTAGCAAGTAGAAAAAAACGAGGCAATAGAGATTAAAATGACATAGAATAGATTTCGGTTACTACTGATTTTGCAAAGACGGGAAGAGGAAAACTCAACTCGCTAAATCTGAGCATCCGTATGCGCTCATAGCATTACAAAATTTGTTACCAACATTGTTAATTTGTTAGATAACCTTTCTTTAACACGAAAATATTGATAGGATAACATATTATCTGTAAATTGAATCATCCGACATGTGATGAAAAAAAACTTTATATGAAATATTCGATAAAAGCAAATCATTGGGCTTATACCAACAAAATTTAGTACATAGTTATTTTTTGGATAACAGTTATTTTTTTTATTTTATTAATAATAAGTCAGTCCTTGTGCACCACAAAGTACAGCACAAGGCTTACAGAAGTAAGTAGAAACAACTATGTACATAGATAAAAATATGTACATATAAAAATAAGGATAAAAACAACAGGGAAAATAAACAACAAAGCTAATTAAAAATTGAAGCAGTAAAGGCAATAAATTTACAGAATGAGAAGAAAGCCATTTTGTGGTCGACCAAAACATGAAGCGGAGGTGGAAACTTAATATTACAGACATCGAGATAAACAATAAAATTTCTCCTCCCTTCAGTAAGTTTGGAGCAATCAAAAAGCAAGTATTCGACATTTTGAACTCCATCCACGCTGCAAGAGCACAGATCAGTGTTCGATAATCCAAATTTCTTGAGATAATAATTGAAATTACCGTGTCCAGTAAGAAACTTTGTTAAGTGAAAATCACTGAAAAAATGCTTGTTATTGAACCTTTGAGAAATTGTGGGGAAAAATAATTTGGTTAAAGAGGCAGTTGACGAATTTTGGTACAGCTCGTTCCATAAGAGAATGGTCTTTTTGTGATTCTCATTACGAATGTGAGATCAAGAAATTTTTTTTATTATGTTCTTAGATATTTAAGTGAAAATCTAATAATTTTTTTTAATTTTCAGAATAATTTCATTGCATATAACAACTGCAAAAATATTTCCATGTCATTTTAAAATTTAAAAAAAAAATACTTTCCAGTATTATTAATTTTATTTTCGTAGATTTTTTCCCCAAATTTTAATAAATTAAAGAAATTATGCATATTTTACCACAATATTTTCTTTACTTAGTTGCTGGATTTTATTAAACATATTAACTGGGACTATATTAAATATATTTATCGTAATCGCACGTTATTGTTGCGATATATTTCGAATAAATTTTAAAAGTAAAAGGAAGGTAAAAGAAAGAAACTTGAATCGTTACCATACTACAATGTGTCAGACAATAAATTTGAATCTTTATAAATCCTTGCTATAGAAAAAAAAAATACTTATCAAATAAATTTTGATTTCTTTTATTTGATATCTATTTTTTTATTTCTTTTATTCCTTATTTTGTTTTATTCCGTTATAATGCCAAATTTGCATATTTCTGAAATTAGAACTTTACTGAGCTTAGTTATAAACTTAAGAGTTTTCATGCTTGAAATATAACATCAATTTCTTAGATTTAGAGAACAATTAAAGAATAACAATTATTTGCTAAACACTGTAAAATAAAAATAATAATAACTTTTATCGATATTTACACCGCTTCTTATCTTTTCAAATTTCAAAGTCTATAATATGATTACAGTTTTAAGTTGTTTATTTCCTTCGTTTGCATTTGAAAGCGTTTCATAATATTTTGTTGCTAACTCTAATTTAATTTATTTGTTTACGTAATTTATGTATTCTTTTTATGCAATTTCCCTTAGATACAGAGATTTTCATTTTTAGAATGAAATTAGCCTGGTGTGATTACATGAGCTTAAAATGTTTGAAAATCATGACTACAAATATTCAAGTTTTAAATAATTCTTCAACTTTTAACAAAGTTAAGGGATTCAACTTTCTTTTACTTTTCGACAATATACTGTTAAAAAAACAAACACATAAAGCGAAAGTTTCTAAACAAAATAAGGTGCTTAAACTATAAAATGCTTAGATGTAATAAGATTTTTCAAACTATTTACAAAATAAAATTTTAAAAAAAATTATACAAAATTAATAAATTGAATTACCGAAGTACTATGTATTTTTTCTTGTCACAATCATCACTTTCTTACTACAATAATCATTAAAAAATTCAAACCTTGACATTAAAACTAAGCAGAAATTTCATCATGAAAAATAGGCAGAATATAATATCGGTAGATGTTCCTGCCAGTAGATTTAAATTAGCCGATGACGAGGGATAGATTGGAGTACATGAATTCATCAATCCTCTTAAGTAAGGGGTAAAGAAAAAGCTTGTGGGTTTTTTCATACAGAATATGTTGCTCAATATCACCACAAAAAATTTGAGAAGAAAAGACACATGAAGCAAAAACTCATTTAAAAGTCAAACGTTATCTATATACAATAAAAATCAATATTATTTTATGAGAAGACAATAGATTCAAATTCTCTTACAGTGGATACGTTCCCAGAAGTAAGAGGCTGTCTCTGTGTAGCTCAGTACAGCAAGACGATGGACGAAAGAGCAGTTCTCTTTGTGAGGATGAAAGAAGGTCACAACTTCAATGACGAGCTGGTCAACAGAATCCGAGAAGCCATCACTCGGGAACTGACAGCAGCCCATGTCCCGGATGTAATCCTGGAAACAAAAGATATTCCAGTAATTGAAATTTTACTGCTTCATTTTGATATCATTTTATTCTTAAAAAGCATATTATTATATTTCTATTTAATTTTGAAAAGTATATTAATATATTTCTATTTATTTTTGAAAAGCATATTTAATATATTTATTTTTATTTTTCAAAAATATTATCGCAGGAAACGAGAGATATAATTCCAAAACTAAATTATGGATCAAATAAAAAGAATTGTATCTAACCACGATTTTTCGAACACAATTCCGAATTACTTTGCAAAATACCAACCACGGTATTTTGCAAAGTATTTCAAAAATTTCAAAAAAAAAAAAAAATAGTAATGGTTTTTGTGTGTCAGAGAAATGAATATATTTATTTCAGACATTACGCATTCATGGTTCTCGGGTAAGATCAAAGGCGCGTTTAAAAATCTATTGGGTAGATTTCTTAACTCTTAAAATTAACAATTACTTAATTTGATTACATTTTGAGTTTAAAGTATCATCTAGTAAAAATAATCGTTTCCGTCTATGTATTAAATAAATAAATAAAAAAAACGCATACCCAATATAGATAATTTGCAAATCGTTTCAAAAGTTTCGAGCAAAATAATTAATATCGTTTTCCTTACACTAGGGCCATGAATTTTATTTAAATGAACTAGCGAGCTTCGCCTTCTCGCTTTACCTCGCCAATCTTGATGTAGTCCGATACTGTACCTCATGCTCGTCAGTTCCAGTTAGCAATGGAATTTTATTTATTAATTCTAAATAATTTTTAATTCTAAATAATAATAGTTAATTCTAAATTTTTTATAAATAATTCGAATGGCCAATGAAGTGTTCAAACTTCATTGGCCATTCATTCAACTTTGGAAGCTTAATCTTTTTGTGATGAGAACATATATTTGCCTGTCGGTTTACTTCCGATTCAAAACCCAAGTCTCCACAATCAGATCATACTTTACTTATCATTCTTTACTTTACTTTGTATTCAAATCTTCACGTTTTACAGCCAACGTAGCAGCTTCACGGCAGCTTTTCTTTTCAAATTGGCAGATTCTCCTTCGATCTTTTTTCCTATTTTTTCTTCCTCTAATATCGCTGGATGCCTCATAACTATTTTAAAAAACAATGCAGGATTAATACGTGTATTGCTTATGTATTCAGGCGCTTGGTAGCCGTTAGACGAAAATTTTCTATTGAAAAACTTGAAAGAAGTAAGATATTGGGATTTATAGCATCAATGACTGTTATACCCTATTCCATATGTAGAAAGCAAAAACGTTTTATCAATAAACACAAGAGGGCGCGCACACACAAAAATAAATTGAAGTTTCAGTCAGTTAACAATTACAAAGCAGTTAGTACAGATTCGGAAGTTCCAATAAAAAGAAGAGGTAGAATAAGACAGAGCGTTCCCGCAATGCGGAATGGTGATTTAAAAAAAAAGTCTCGACAGAATATGGTCAATAAAGTAAGAAGATATTGAAATGCTACATCGCTTGAAGAGAAACTTGCAGATTGGTCTTGTATGCCGTTATTTTACCCACAACATTTATGAAGGAGATATCTTGTTTATCTAACTGTAGAAAAATCCACAATTTGTCTCTATAATATGTATACTTTTTTCACGGGAGAAGTATGTGTTCAATATCATTAATGCTATTACATTCACGACAAAGGGGATCATTTTGGAGATTAAAACGATTCAGTAGTCCTGGTGTTATAGTTGTTTTGCTGATTAGTCTGGTCAAGACAACATCTTCCTTTCGATTTTTGGACCAGGAAGACAGTGCTTTGATGCTAGGGATGTCTCAAAAAGTAAACAAACCTGAGAGCTATTTATTAGTGTTGCCACAAAAGGAGTGTCTAAAAGTAGAATTAACAAATAATATTGTTTTAAATTCATTTGCTCTTAATTTCAAGGTTAATTAAAGCTTCACTTTTTCTTTCTTGCACCATTTCATCAGCAAATATAAAATAAATACTTACTATTTATTAAATACGAGATGTTTATATAATTCTTTTTATATAATAGAGATATTAATTTTTTAATATACTAAGAAAAACTTTTTTTTGTGTTTTAACTTTCAAAATATATTACATATTCAACTAATTATTAATTATTTCCTCTGATTTTTTTTATTGAGTAAATGCTCTTCTTTACCAGTTTAATAGCTTAAAAAAATCAAAAACTTAGATTTTTTTTAAATTCAAAATATGTCAAATGAATTTTCAAAATTGAATTTTTTTATCTTTATAAATGTTAATAAGGACTCACTGCACTTGTTAGCTTCCCTTTCCACAGAACGATTGGACCCCATATTTATCATACATAGATCGAAATTTTGTAATCCAGACTACATACTAAATTTATTTTATAGAATTCATTGATTTTTTCAATTATTGTATCCACATGTGCGCCAATAAACAGAACAGAAAACCATTATGGCAATGTATTCGATCTAAATTTTAAAACAAATATTAACTTTTGGAGTAAAAGTTATGGGTCAAATTTCATTTGCTCCATTTTTAAGTTATCGAGTGGAATATAATTAATTTTCTTGAATAAACATAAAATCGAAAAGTCTAAAACATGGGATTTTATCAAAATTCTTTGATCGAATTTTTTGGCTTTCTGATTATTTTATGAATTAGAAAGTAAAAATGTAGCTCACAGACTACAGGAGATATAAAAGTTAGATTTGTTGAGTTAGAATTATTGTAATTACCGTAATACTTCCAATTCGAATATGAGAAGGCAAGAAACACAGAAGCGATATTGAAAGACATGTTTCTGATAATACTTAAAACTGAATTAAAAAATAATACTCTGTTGAAAAGGAATAATTATGATTGCCATTCGTTTAGAAAAACTTTTATTCATTTCGAGTCTATTTACCTTTTAATAAATAAAATACTAAATATTAAACTAAATAAAAAAAATACTAAAGTAAAATTCATTCCAATACTGGCACCATTGCGTCCATTTTGAAAATTATAAAAATCTAAGATAAACTTATTGTTTGATAAAATGTATCTTCTTGGTTGTATGTGCTACAGCATATACTTTCAAATGAATATTCCATTACCATATTTACACAAGAAAACATTTTTATAGTGAATTGTTAAAACAATGTCATAAGACGTGATTAAAAGTTGTATTTTTAAATCATATTTTCTCACAAAGATTGAATGTACTGATTTTTATACTGAATTGGTAAAAAAAATGTCACAAAACATGATTAAAAATTGCATTTTTAAATCATACTTTCTCACAAAAGGGAGTATACATTTTTTAAGTAATAAGTTAATTTAATTAATATTTTGAAATATGATAAATTTGATTTCACATGCGTCACTTCTTATTTTATTATTGATAAAGATTACAAGAATTTTATTGAACGCTGTATATTAAAATTGTAATAGATATATCTGGATAGTGAACTATTTAGTACATTTTTTAATAAAAAAAATATTTTTCTTTTCAGTATAACGTAAACGGCAAGAAGCTGGAAATAGTTGTGAAAAAAATTATTAACAATAAGCCCTTCAATCTAGAAGTTGTGACTAATCCAGAATCTCTAAAGAACTTTTATAATATTCTTGAACTTCAAGGATATTGATTAAAAGATTTTTTCTACTTTCACTAACATATTTTCTGAAACAAAACAAAAAATGTTTCACATAATTAAATAAAAACTTTTAATAATCTCTGGATCTCTTTTTTTCTATTATTGATTCGATTATTGTTTTCTATTGTTGTTTTGATCCATCATTTTCACAGACACAAATGGAAATTCAGTTTTCGAACTCAGGGAGGCCTAAAACATAAAGATTCGTTAAAATCTTGAGTTCAAATTTTTTTGACGATTATAATATTTTTTTATACTTCGTATATAAGAGAGTAAAAAAAGAAAAAAATGAGTAACTGACATTTTAACTCTTCAACATTCACATTAAGAAAATTTAATTCAATCTTTCATATCATACATGCATTTTGCATCTTGCTATACGAAAAGTTTATACATGCAATTTGCATCTTGCTATACGAAAAGTTTATAAAATAAATGAAATATAAGCTTAAAAACTGAAAACTCTTTCATTACGAAATATAGCTTTTAAGACATAACTGATACAATTCTAACCATTATTGCCATTATGCATTCATAACACCGCATATCCAAGAAGGATTGGTCGCATTTTATTTTTATCTTGGACATCTTGTTCAAAAGCAAATAACAATGTGCCAAGAAAAAATAGCTGTAAAAGCAATAAAAAACAATTTGTGTTTCATTCAAAAATTGAAAATATATTGTTGCAACATGCGTTTAAAATGTCTTTAAAAATTAGTCAAACATATAAAAAGTTACATGATAAAAAATTAGCAGAACAAAAAAAAGCAATGTTTTTAGTTGTATGATGATATAAAAATAGTTTTTGTGCCTTTATATCTTTGGAAAATGTTAAAGAAAAGCGTTAAAATTTTGTAAAATTTTAATTAAAACTTCAAAAACAATGCTCCAAGGTGCACATTTTCACTTTTCAAATTATATTATGCGTGCCTTGTTTGATAACTTTTGGTAAAGCAATCTGCTCTATAAATTGCGAACACATACATTATTAGTATCTCAGAGATATTCTTTTCACAGAATTGAAATTTTCTTAACTATCATATAATTTGCACAGATATGAAACCGCATTCTTCTTTATTAAATATTTGATGAAAAAATGAAAGTTTTAATTTCAGTTCTATAATGTAATTGTTATTGAAAATTTTACAAATTTTTTTTCTGGAATAAATGTAATAATAAAATTGTAATAATTTTCTAGGAAAAAATGTAATAATTAAAGTTATAATAATAAAATGGGAACATTTGAGGGGCAATTAAATCTGTATTATTAAAAAAAACAAGATTTCAAACAGTGTAAAAAATCAGTTTTTAAAAGCAATATTTTTAGGTTTAAAAACTCAAAAATGCTAACATTTCTGAGAAATTTTAGATAATTCAAAGTCTTAATAATTTTTTTAATTGTTCTGAAATTCACATTCTTTCATTCCAAGTTCGGTAATTGTACATCAACAGTCTGTATTATAGAATGCTAAAACATACATACACATTCATCATGTTTCTTTTTTTTTTTTGGTAATGATGGAGATATATTTAGTTTCAGTAAACATTAAAAATATTTAAGGTGAAAGTTTATTGGACTTGTCTAATAATTTATGCATGAATTAGCTTATTCAAACTTATGCCTAACAAACGTATGCAAACTTATGCCTAATCTTAAAAAAATGTATAAACTTATGCTTCACTTGAAATCACTATTCGCTGGATTGAAGAGTCAATATTATTCATAAAATGGAGATTATCGATAGCATTTGAAAATGATTACACGATAAAGGCTCTTTTTTTGTCGTGAGAGAATAGCCAATAAATATAAAACGAACTTCTACATAATAGATTCAAAGACAATAGAAATATCTTCGCACCAAGAAATGGCAAATTAATGAATACATTCCACAAAACAACATCTTCGACGAATAAAATTTACCGCGCAATATCACACAGCAGGCAGAAGGAAAGAAGTGAAATTTTTTTGTCTTCCCCAAGTCTTCGTAAGTATTTTATTGAAATCTATTGTTTCATAATATATTGCTTTGAAATATAAATTTCATTAAACATCTCTGGACATTGTATAAAATATCTAAGTTAATCCTTTGTTTATTTTAAATGGTAAATGAAAAAGGAATTTCAGACTTTACAAATCTTTAAAAATCAAATTCTTTTTTTCGATATTTATAAAGTAAGTTTCGCTATATATTTTTTATATCTCTAAGAAAAAATTCACATATTATTCTGTTTTCATATATTTACTTATAATTCATGTATTATTATGTACTTTTCAGCATTTATAAAGTACATTTTGATATTTATTCTCTATTTTTAAGTAAAAATTCACATATTATTCTGCTTTCATATGTACATAAACATTCCGGGACGCGAGAAGATATTCAGACTAAAATAGTTTTATATAAATTCCTTTGATTGTTTTATTCAGAGAGATAATACTACTAAACAGAATCGATTATGGGAATAAAAATAGACTTCCTCTGAATTTACGTACTATTTGCAAGTACTTCTTTGCTATTCAGCATAAACATCGCGAGAGAAAAATAGACAATTTTTCCTTTCCTATTTTTTTTTTAAATATTACTGAAGTGAAATGTTCTCAGAAAAAAAAACTGATTCGCTAATTTATATTTTTAGAAATATTTGAAGAGATTAAATATGTTTAATGGCAGAGATTTCAATAATTTGAAATTCATAAATTAATCTTTTTATTTATAATTCAAATTTATCAGTAATTTTAATTCATCTCTATTGATTTTTGAATTTCTTGCTCTCATAATATCAGAAAACCGTCAATGATTCGAATTTGCTTCTATTTATTCAGTGAAAACCAAAAAATGCAAACATTTTTTTGAATTATTTTTTTTATTTTAATTATGTTTGTGCTTTTGTGTTATTATTAACTGAAGTTACTAAATACATTCATAATCTTTAATACTAAACAACCCTTCTAAACAAAAATGAACTCAGATTAACTCAATGTGGATTGTAATATTTATTTTGGAGTTTTTTTTTTTTATAAAATTGTTGTAAACAGAATGTCTTCATTGCATTTTATGTATAAAATTAATTTATTTTCATGGAAACACTATTGAATCTTTTAAAATTATGATCTACGTTATTTTATGTATTAAAATTACTTACTGCTTTTTTATTAATTAGATAGTCTTTTATTAAAATTGTAAAATATTTAAAATTACTCTTTATTACAAATTTTGATTTAATGGTTTTCATTTCATCTTACAGAAGTCATTTTTGACTCATAGTTTTTTTATTCGAATTTTAGGATATATAAAATTTTTATTGGATTTTCTCCGTTTTGTTCCATTAAAGTGGAATTATCTCATTTGAATTTCATGTCTTAAGCAATACCTTTTGTAAAGTTTTAATGAAATGAAATGCTTTTTATATGTTCATTTCTTAATCCTAAACTTCACAGCACATACTTGCTGAAGGATAATGAATAACCAGAAACTTGCTGAGAAAGCTCTCATGTGGAAACCAAGTAAACATTTTGGTGAACCCATGCGGAAATTCAAACAAGTCATAGAAAATAAATATAACATAAATACAGGTAAGCATTCTCGTAGTTCTTACTTGTTCAGAAAGTGAAACTGCTAGTAGTTTAGAAGGTAGAATCATTGTCCTATATTTAATGTAGGTATTTACTTGTATATACGAAATATTTTCTTCTGAAGAGCGTTTCGAACCCATGACCTTCCAGTCTTGGAATCAAAAATTTAACAAGACTATGCTACCATACTCTCTGCAAAATTTAAATATGTATTGCAGTATTAAATTGAAAATATATATTAAATATATATTGCAAAATTTAAATATAATATTATCTATAAGTAGAGTAATCGTTTCTTAATTATTAAAAGGTAGAAGTTATGAAAAACATTAATATTAAATCTGCTTATAATAATGTGGCAATAATTCACTCAAAATTTGACAGAAATTTATACACCTGGTCTTAAAACCACAAATCGCATTTCATTCCATTTAGATAAAGAGTTTTTAGGGTTACCATTTCGCAGACAGATAGATAAGCATGCAAATATACATAATGCCATAAAATTCATCAAATTGTCGTGTTCAGTCATTTTTTGTGGTTATGATACTTTTTCCATACTTTACATATGAAAAAGTAAAAACAGCTGTAAATACAATTTTACAGTACAATAATACAATATTTTATGAGATTATTGTCTTTAATTATTGATGAATATTTTCATAGTTGTTCATATTTACTTTAAAGTAACATGTTGTTGACCTAATTTTTGTTTAATTATATAAATATTTAATATCAATTATTTCAAAACAAACACATTACAATTCATTAATCGTCTATAATTATTATTAAATATAGATGATTATTGGGATTTTCATAAGTGGTCAATCGAGCATCTTCCTGAACTATGGGCTGAATTATGGAACTTTTCTGGAATCCTTTTTTCAAAAAAATTTGATAAGGTTCGTTTCTTTTTTTCAAAAAGTTTTGTTAATGCATGTAAATGTTTGTAACTACGAGATTCATTTGTAAATGAATGTTAAATGTTTGTAACTACAAGAGGTGATCCAAAAAAAAAGTTTACAAGGCGATGGAAAAATGCTTTATCAACAACAAACACAGGATACAAATGGTAATTAAGACACACATGTGGCGATCACTTCTCTACATAATCAGCAAACCTGTTGAGGCACTTATCACTCCACTGGACCAATTTTGTTTAACCCGTCATTGTAATAACAAGTCTCTGGCTATTGAGCCAGTTATCGGCACGTTTTTGAACATCACCGTCTGATATGAACCTTGCTTCGGATAAGCGTTTCGTGTTTAGTCAATGCCGGAAAAAGAAAAAGTCACTGGGAGCAAAATCGGAGCTGTATGGGGCGTGGCTCCAAACCTCCCACCTAAACGTTTCCAGCAATCTCTCTGTCCGCTTCAAAAGAATGACACTATTTCGCCACCTGTTGTCTACTCATTGCTTCGCCCCAGTACACTTCAACGATTTGTCTGTGAATGTCCAATGGGGACACCTTCCTGGCCCATAGAAATCGTATCACGGCTTGCACCTTCTCTGTGCTCGCACTTTCTCTACTTGGACTCCAAATGGAGAAGACGCGTGAAGAGCTAGCACTGTTTTCGACGGGGCATGAGCTGCTACCGAGGGTGAAATCACCACAGAAGCCTAAAAAGCTAATCAAACCAAGAAGTAAGGACCATTGCGGAAAAGGGGACCAAAGCTCTCCCTCAAAGGAGGAATTGATGATTATGGAAACGCAACCTTTCCAAATTAATAAGGAAACAGAAACTGAAGACCGAAGACAACCTCAAGATCAAAGACCTCCTCAAGATCTCAGAAAACACCAAAACCAAAGACCGACACCTCCGTCGTCAATCCAAATAAATGATGAACTTATTGCTGAGAAAAGTCTGGAAATAACGCAAGCAATATCACTAAAATAAACCTTGGGAAACTGGGCGCAAACCCTAGCAACAGCCAAGTCTGAAGCCCAGCACAGTCAAGTCAAGAAGACATTGCGCAGGTAAGTGGCTGTCTTAACAATCTTTTGCTAAAATTAGGGATTCCCCCTCTTTAAGTTGCCTGAAAATGTTAGGAAACTAAATTTAATTTGTGAAAGAGTCAGGATTAAAAATACCCCTAGCGCAACCTCAAATGAAGCTAAAAGTAATACAAAAATTAATGTTAAAACCACTCCTAAAAGAAAAATTGAACTCAGTGGTAATTTAATTAACAAAAATGTAGCTTCGCCGAAAGGCAGTCCTGTAAAAGAAAGGAAAAAAAAAAAAAAAAGAGTAGCTGATGAGGATGGCTTTATAGCTCCGGCTGCGCACCTCATCAGAAAAGTTAAAAATTTAAAAATAAATAATGAAAAAGTTAACAAAGAAATCAAAATTAAAAAACTTCCGGAAGGAATAGAAGAGGTTGTGCTAGACGATGAGGTCGATACCGGTCAACCTCCTGCACAACAAAAACGAAGAAGAGTGCCGCCCTTCTTTGTAACCCCCAGAGTAGACTAGAGTTATGCTCAATATTCTAAAACTAGAGGCTCATTCCCTACGCTCAGTAATGAGCAACACATTTAAAAAAAATCACAGTCGAAACCGAGGAAGAGCATCGGAGCCTTTCCATCTCCTCGAAGCTCAGAGTGCTGAGTTTAAAACCATTATTCTAAAAACAGAGAGGCCCATAAAGGTCGTACTTCAAGGACTTCCCACCTACACTCCTATTGAGGAAATGAAAGAGGAATTACAAAAGGAAGGGTTCGAAATTGTCAGTATCACTCAACTGTCAAAATTTCAGAACAAATCACCGATGCCGTTATTCTATGCATAGATTGCAAACGGCCCTCTGTCAGAAACGGTCTACACTCTCACTGAAATGTTTGGCACTAAAATTTCAGTAGAGCGTTACAGAGGAAGGAAGGGGCCTTCTCAATGCTGGCGGTGGAAGGGCCTCTTCCACAGCTCTGAAGCATGTAAACTACCAATCAAATGCGTAAAATGTGCAGGACCTCACAGGGCTAAGGATTGTACGCTAGCCTATGAGAATAAGTTAACATGTGCTAATTATGCAGGTGATCACGCGGCTAACTGGCACCAATGCCCCCGATTCCCTAAACCAAGTGGACGAAACAACACCACTAGTAATTACCAAAAAAAAATCATCCCTCCAATAAATCCATATGGGAGGTACCCAGGACGCATCGACCAACAAAAAAATTTCAGAAAAGTGGAAGAAAATGTATCATTCTCAAAAACTCTGACAAATTCAGAGTCAGGATTTCCTTCATTAGAGACCCCAGTGGAGCGAGAAACAATCTCACCAGCTGCTTAAACCCCTATTCAAAATCAGTCGGTCCCAGTGGGTGTTATTCATTCTAAAATTTTCATCGACATCTTTTTAGGTTTAGCTATTCTCATGAGAGAAGATTGGTGCGACGCACCTCTTCTACTCCAAGCTTATAAAAAAGCTTTACCAGCAATTCGTGCTGCATCCCACGGTGCTGATATCGCGTATTTTCTTTTTGAACAATACGTCAGTCTTAGTAACGATCCCAAACATTAACATTCAACGTTACAACTCAATAAACTTGCATGATTTAAAGTTTGCACCTGGAACGCAAATAGTTTGCGGCCCAGTATCACTGAGGTGAGAGACTTCGTTTTATAGCAAAATCTTGATGTGTTATTGGTTCAAGAGACCCTACTCCCCCCCGGAGTGCAAACCCCTAATCGCTAATTATCGGATTTATAAAAATGATAGATCCGGAGGAATAATTTTCAGCGCATTTCAGGAGGTACTTGTATTTATGTGAAATCAATCATTGTTCATCACGTCATCCCCACTCCCGTTTTAGAGAGGATGGACGCGACAATTATGGAGATTAAATTAGGAAATCCCCCCCCCCTCTCAAAATTGTGTCAGCATATGTTCGATCTGGGAGTTCGACTATGTTCCCTCAGGAGGATTTGAAAAAACTTTTAAATTTAGGCCCAAACGTCATCATTGCGGGCGATATGAACGCAGGTCATATCGCTTGGAATAAATATAAAACAACGAGATACGGAAGTCAATTATTTAACTTTCTAGCAACGCAGGACGGAATCAATATTTTGGCGCCCCACTCTCCAACCCACATTAATGAAGTTAGCTCTAATGATTCCGTCATAGATTTCGCAATATTAAAGCGAATCCCTTTTCACTCTCAAATTAGAGTGCTAAATTATTTAGATTCAGATCACCTTCCAGTAGTTTTGATTTTTAATACTGGAACCTTTTCTATAAATTCACCAGCACAATTCTCCACGAACGTGGAAAACTTTCGGCATATCTTAAATTCGAAACACCTCCCCCCCCCCCTTCAAAATTAATATCAATGATGACGCAGAAAATGCAATTGGTAGTTTAGGAAAAATTCTAACGGAGGCACTCGCAGAAGCCTCAAAACCAAAATCTAATAAACCTCCAGAGAAGCTTCCTTTAGAAATCCAAAACAAAATTAAACTGCGAAATTACCTGCGAAGAGTTAGGCAACGTTCTCGCGATCCTCAAGTGAGTACGGAACTTCGCAGAAACCAGGATGAAAGTAGGTCACCTAGACACGCGCGGACTTTGGTGCCGCTCCTCGTTTCTTAGAAAGCCATACTCCCCGATCTCCCCCCCTCTCAGAGGGGAGGCGGGAGAACTCGCCCTTGTTCCAATCGAAAAGGCGGAAATTTTGGCGGACAGCCTCCAAGACTAGGTTGCACCCCACGCTGACGCGTGGCTGTCAACCCCCGCCTGACAAACTACGTCACAGATCAGCTGGAGAATTTTTGACACTTTAACATGTAAACAATCTCCAACCCGTTCGGCCGACGGAGATCATAGAATTTATGAAAAACGTTAAGCCGAATAAATCGCCAGGATTGGGTCTAATTACAAATCGCATGATTAAAAATCTCCGCCTAGATTTATTTTATATTTAACTTTGCTAATTAACAAATTAATGGAACTTTGTTATTTCCCCGATTGCTGGAAAACAGCTGTGGTTGTCCCTATTCCAAAACCAAACTCCGCTTTTACTTCACCTCAAAATTTCCGTCCCATCTCGCTACTTAGTAGCTTGAGCAAAGTGTACGAATCTGTGCTTCTCAAACGCCTGAATCCTCAGCGACAATAATATAATTATTTCTGAACAATTTGGATTTCGGAAAAATCTGTCGACGAATCGCCAGCTTATTCGTGTTACAAAATTGATTCACGACGGCTTTGGAAGTCCCAAACCACAGGTGCACTTTTTCTGGACGTAGCCAAAGCCTTTGATAAAATTTGGCACGAAGGGCTTTTATTCAAGTGCATGTGACTTGAATTTGCGGCACAATTTGTCAAAATTTTACGCTCGCACCTACTTTCTCGTAATTTTCGGGTGCGAGTAAACGATGTAATTTCCTCCCCCAGACCAATCCTAAGCGGTTGTGCACAAGGGAGTTTACTCTCTCCAACTCTTTTTAACATTTATATTAACGATCTACCTAGAGCTAGTAATTGTCATTTAGCAATTTTTGCAGACGATACCGCCATTCTCACACAGCATAGGGATCCACACACAATCATTGCAAACATACAACAGTACATGGCCGTTTTACAGTGCTGGCTCATCGGCTGGAAAATAAAAGTCAACCCAAATAAATGCGCGTGCCTCCTGTTTATTAAAAAATTTGTAATGCCTGATTTAGCTCCTATCCAAATTTTCGTCCAACCCGTCCTCTTCGTAAATGAATATAAATACCTAGGGTTAGTTTTAAACTCTAAATTAAGCTTTAATAGTGATATTAAAGCAGCCCTCTCCAAAGCTACTAAAATGAGTGTTAAACTCAACAGCTTAATTTCTCCTCGGAACAAGCTATTGATTAGGCTCAAACTTCTGCTTTACAAAGCTATTTTAAGATCAATTCTAATGTACGGCTCCCAAATTTTTGTGTGTGTGTGGGGGGGGGGGGTGACTTCCGCCACTAACATCAAGAAGTTGCAAATTTTTAAAAATAAGCAACTGATGAAGATTGTAAACGCTCCCTGGTATATCAGGAGAAAAAAGTTTACATGACCATCTCAAAATTAAACCTGTTTCGGAATTTATTAGAAGAACATCAATCAATTCAAACTACCCCAGCTTCGTAACAAGTTACTTAATTTACCTGCATATGACCCAGCAGTATCCAGATCGAGGAAACGACCGAGAGCTGCGATAGAAAATGTTTACATTATCATCCCCTCAGTTAAAAAACTGAGAACTAATTAACTTTGTTACCAATCTGGTGGATAAAATTCTCAAAATTATTTGTTTAGGCCTCAGATAGCTACAATGAGCTACACGTGTGAAATTTCTAGAAATTTTTTCTTTCCAGTAATTAAGCAAAATAGACAAATCAGTCCCAATAGTTAGAAAGGCACGTGCAACGTAATTCCATTAAAATTCTCTATATTTACCCCATAAATAATCTAAATATTATTTTTAATTAATTAATTATATCATAAATAATAATAACAAGAATTAAATACCAAATCTCATGACGTTAGAGCTTTATTGCGCTCGTCCAAACTAGTTTCAATTAATTTTAACTTTTCATTAAACTAGCAAATTAAAGTATTTATTACAAATTATGATGTGGAGGTGCTCGTCACCACTTTGTCACATCGCAGAACTCCGAAACATCACGACATTGTCGTTGGCGTTTTCTGTGCGAGACTACTTTTCTAGACGTCTTGCCATTACTGTCGCTGTTTCAGGTATCAATACTAACACTATCTGCTCGAACGACCGGTCTAAGACAACTAGCGTCATCTGTTGCCACTCTGGGTAACAATATTCCCATCCCCAATTTCTGCTCTCCAAATGCTGCTGGTTGTAAACTTTTGTTTGGATCATCACTCGTATTTCTTCAATATTTACCTTAATTTATTAGTATTTCATTATTAGTACTTTAATTTCGCTATTAGTATTTCTTATTTAGGGAACTTCTATTGTTTTTTAATGTTCAAAAGGCATGTAAACTAATTTTTTCGTATCATAAATGGCCGATTTTTCAACAAAGGGCAGTAAAATGGTTTTCCTTTATTTCTAAATTCAAATTTAATTTCCTTTGCAGGTGATAGATTTAAATATACCTTTCGATGAATTGCCAGTTTGGTTCGAAGGAGCGAAATTAAATCTTGCCGAGAATTTGCTTAAATATCGAGGCGACAAGTTGGCTTTTGTAATTGCAAGTAAGATCTATCCTCTGATGACATTAAAAATTGTTGGCTGCATTTGAAAGAGAAATGAGCAGTTTGCATAAAATATTCATATGAAATGTGATGATATTTTTTGAGTGTTACAGATACATCATATTGTATAGTTTTATCCTAATATAATTTATATTTTTATAAACATTTTAGGTTTAGTAAGTTAATCCTAAGCTAGAATATAGTGATTCGTTATCATATTTAGTTATTACACTTTATATAATTCCTTATTATATTTTTATTTGTATCTTATTTAATCATTATTCAAGGAAGGAAGATAGAAGGACAAATATATTTACATTAAAATTAAGCGTTCATGCTGACAGAAGGTCAAGAAAATTTAAAAGGTAACTAGAAGTTCTCATGATAATGAAGAACTCTTTGCTTGTATTCGGCATATGACCGGGGGGGGGGGATCTATGAGTCAAGAGTAAGAAGTAGAACAGGTTCATGCCTTATTTAGGCTAGTAGAAATAGAAGTACATTCCGAGCAGTTCCTCAATTGTTGATTGCTAAGGACATAGGGCTTAGCTTAGTTTAGTTATATTAACGTCCCGTTTTAAAGCAATACTAGGGCTATTTTGGAACGGACCTGGTTGTTTTGAACCGTGGTCACATGACGAGGACGACACCTGAGATGGCACCCCCTCTCCACACCGTACCGCACCAGCGAGAGGACGTTTGGTAATCACAGATTTAAAGTGCAACATATCCCTTTAAACGACGGTTCTTCGGTGGAATCTGGTCTCGAACCTGAAACTCGACGGCTCACGAGCCGAGATCTTACCACCAGGCCACCGCGGCTCCCTAAGAACATAGGAGTAAGGAATGATTGTTTGCTAAGAACACAGGGACTATATTAATATTTTTGGCTGTACGTTTATTTAATCTAATAAATAGTTAATATCAGAGGAGTTATTTCATCTTATCTTTCTATTCCTACCACTGGGGTTCGGCTCAGAAATGAGGATGAGAAGCTTCCGGTATGGTGGTTGGTTCTTGCCACCCTGGTGGATACATATTGGATCGATTAACTCCTATCAATGATGGGACTTGCCTCCTAAGAGAGGGGTTGTACTGTGGTCAGTGATGGCCCTTAAGACTCAACATTAATTCCGGCCAATGCTGTCGTGGCAGTCCGGTAAGATATAAGGATGAGAAGGATACTCAACCTGACCTTCGAACACCTCAGATATAAGTATGAGAAGCGTCTGGTATGGTGGTTGGTTCTCACTACCCCCATAAAGGGCGTGGGATTGGCTCCTCTTTCCGAAACCTTATCTCTCATTCCCCCATTAAATTATAATTGTTGCTCATTTCAATAGTTACCACTTATAAATTTATCTGAATGAAATTTCTTTAATTAGCTCTAACGTGGTGGAAACAAAAAAAATTTCTAGGTCCAAACTTAATAGCCCCTTCCATGGTAGCATACTTCCGAACCCTCTGACAGCCAATAAGGTTAACAGCTTATGCTCGCCACCTCACCTTGCACCTGCTTCTTTATCGAAATCGGAGTAAGAAGAAAAGACACATTTCCATCCAAGATGTCAACGAAGATGGTCACGGCAACATAATGAAAGAAAGGCTCTGTACTAGCAACATCATTACCGGGGATTAGCCCCCACCGGGACTTGGAGTCCCGTTAATCCAATTCACTTCACTCCCTACCGAGATGGGACGTGCCGCCCACGGGACTGATTTTACCATAGCGATGACGGCCCTTAAGATTGAACTTTAGTTCCAGCTGATGCTGTCGCGGCCGTCCAGTCATTCAGAATTTTCCGTGCGCCTTAGTGGCAGGTAGGAGTAGTCAATGTGTGGTTATCTTTCCGTTCGCGTATCAAGTTAACATTCTTCCGTTCGGTGACAAGTATCAAAAATCCAATAAAATTAATTATTCTATTTCAAAATTAAATAGAACCATTCGCTATTATTTTAATTAATTAAATGTAATTTCTACCAATATATAAGAAGCTAAAAAGGTTGAAAAATAAATATACAAGTTTTATTTTATCATTTTTTTTAAATATAGGAATCTTAAATATTGATGCAATAACAACAGTTTCTTGAAGCTGATAT
>JAPMOR010123477.1:0-15839 GCA_026543865.1 Argiope aurantia
AAAATATTTATTTAAAAATTTATTAAAAGTAGAAATTTAATTTTAAGGTTAAAACATTGGTATCTTTTAAAAGATAAATTTTTGATCTTTAACTTCCTGTAAAATTCTTTTTTGTGCGGTAATATTTTCGGAATATATAGCAGAAACACGTCAAAATTTCGCTTAATTTTTAAATAAATAAAATTCTAATTAAAACTTTGAAAAAATAACCCCCAGGTGCACATTCCCGACCTCCAAGGTATACACGTGCCAAATTTGGTAGCTGTAGGTTGAATGGTCTGGCCTGTAGAGCGCCAATACACACACACACACACACATTGAGCTTTATTATAAGTACTACATAGAACAAACACATCAAAAGTAAACATAACATTTCAATAGTTACCAAAAACAAAAGAGAGAAAAATGCAATTAATAAGCAGGTGATATTTAGAAAAGTACAGATATTTAGACTGTAAAATGAAATTATCTGAAATTAACCACACGCGCAGACGATATTTACGAAAGTAAAAATATTCAAACCTGAAAAGGAAATATATCAATAAATGCCATAAGTTTGTTTGTATCTTCATTATTTTATGAGTCATTAAACATCAAAATGGGTCCGGGACTAAATAAACACACTGTATAGAGAGTGTAAAAGATCATAAAATATTTTTTCTTGAATTTAATTTTTAGAAAAAATAATATTTCATATTTGTTTCATTTCCTACAAACATGTGCCCAAAATTATATTTTTGCAGATTTCATTTCCAAAAAGATTTAATTTATTTTTAATTCGAGCTTTAATCAATGTGATGGTAACATTTTGAAAAAAGCTAATTTTTTCCCATGAATACGAAACTTGCTCGAGCAGCTTAAATTTTATTTTTATTTTGTACAAAAAAAAAAATTGTTGAAAAATATATTTAAAATATTTATTTAAAAATTTATTAAAAGTAGAAATTTAATTTTAAGATTAAAACATTAGTATCATTTAAAAGATAAATTTTGGGTCTTTAACTTCATGTAAAAATCTTTTTTGTGCGGTAATATTTTCGGAAGTTATAGCAGAAATTATAGGAAGTTATAGTTAAAATTTCGCTTAATTTTTAAATAAATAAAATTCTAATTAAAAATTTGAAAAAATAACCCCCAAATGCACATTCCCAGCCGCCAAGGTATACACGTGCCAAATTTGGTAGCTGTAAGTTGAATGGTCTGGCCTGTAGAGTGCCAACACACACACACACACACACACGCACGCACGCACACACACATTGAGCTTTATTATAAGTATAGATGAAGATATCGAACCTAAATTGTGTCAGTTTGGAATCAAATGTGTAGAATATATGTATATATACAGGGAAAACCTGAAATAATTTTAAGCGAGCTGTTTTATTAATACGGATCAAGCAACAAGATTAAATAATTTAAATTGTTATTAGATCATTTTCAAATTAGACCTTTTCATTTCGTCGCTCCTAAATTCTAAAATGCGAATCATACAAGAAAGAAGTATTATAATTATTAAAAGATTTGACATATTTTACTGAATTTCCAAATTCTTTTCTTTTAGATTCTAAAAAATGTTTCTTTTTAAATAATTTCTCTCTCTCTCTGATGAAACATCAAAACAAACATTTTAAAAAAATGAAATTTTTATGTGTGGTCACCAAAACTGTATATTTCTGTCGAAATTTTGATGAAATTCATCTGTGGAAAGTTTGCTAGCTCTCCACTTGCATTGATGTCTCAAAAACGAAAAGAATTATTTTTGGATAAAAATTTTACATCGTTTTATTAATCGAATTATATGTATGTGCCGCATTTTACATCAACTTCTTCAGATGTTGCCTCTTCTTTCTGCTTATTTTTGCAGAGAGATAAACATACACATTAATACGATTTACGCAAGTAAAAGTTTTGGAAATTTTAGATTTTTTATTTAATATGTCTTAAGTTTTAAAGATTTTTGAAGCAATATTTTGAATATCAAAAAAATATATATAATTTAAAAACATTATTTAAATTACTTAGAAAATTCTATTCGAGAAGACAAAATGAATTGCTTTAAATGCCGAACGACGTTTGTCGTATTCAATGGTCTAAATATACCAAATTAGATATGGAATTGTGTGACTACAAGTTCAATTTTGTGTCAAATCTTTCTTTCAATCTATTGAGAAAAACATGTCTAAAGCACAAATTCGATTTTCGGATACTATTAACCACATCTCAGGGATTAATTGGCGAAAAACTCATCAAGGATGGCACGATAGATTCAGTAAAAATGCTAAATTCACTCCAAAGGTAAATATTTCGTAACTATTGTACACCAGTGTCATGCAAGACGTTCTCTGACGTGACAAGTTTATTAGAGAGTATGCGAAAAAGTTTTAGAAAAACCACTCCCGCTTTTTTTTTTTTTTTTGCAAATTTATAGGTTAAATTACTTCAACCCACCTGAAGACATATGAAAATTGAATGATCGGTACACTTCGACAATATAGGTTGAAACTAAGGTTGAATCCTAAAGATCAACACCTGCCAGATACAACCTCTACCATCGGAAGCACATCCTTTCATGGGTAGAAGATATGCAACAACATGCAATTTTTATAACCATGAGGGCAGTGAGAACCAACCACCATATCAGAAGCCTCTCATTCTTATATTTGAGTTCTATCCCCTCCCATGATGAAACAGGTTAAATGGGACATAAGTACTTATAATTAAGTAGGTAATTGCAATCGTAGCCAAAGTAAATAAGTAATAAGTAATTGTAAGTTTTAATAAAAGAATTACAATTTTAAATTAAGTAAGTAAAAATATGTTTCTATGAATGCATTTGTGTTTCATCAGTATATTTCAGTATCTTTATATTCTTAAAATTTTCTTCAATTTTGATATTCCAGAAAAATTAACTTGTTTTTAAACATTTCCAGACATAAAATAAAAATTCGAAAGATTTAAATTATTACAATTTTTTTAAGAAAGAAATCAAAAATTTTTATAATTATACCTAATTAATTATTTAAACTGATACTTTTCTTTTGGCAGGTTTGACTTCTTCGCACGTTTCTTATTGCCCTTAAAAATGTCATAACCAAGACTTTCATAAAGGTGACCACATGGTAATTTTAATTTTGAACGTTGAGATATATCTTTTTTTAAATTTCTGAGCAATCCCATGAATTTTTATAGCTACGGTATATTAATTTTATTAATAGATGGTTAAAATTACATGTCTTGCTGTTCAAAACAAGACTGTGAACTACGTTTATTTCACAAACAGAGTATGTAACGTTTGACAAGTGGAGTTTATTCTTAAATTTTCCTCATAGTTGTAATTTTGAACTTATTATTCTGAATAATGCGAATAAAATCTTGATTATTTTTATTTCTCTCTTGAATAAAATCTTATTATTAGTTCAAGACTTAGGTAAAACATGGATATCTCTATTTATCAAACAGAAAATTCTTATATGTATAAATGTTCCATAATATGCATCCAACAATATATTTTTCATCAATTCATTACTTTTAAGAAGAAAAGTCAATTTTCGTCTTATATTGGATATATAATAAGTATTTGCATTCATTCCAAAAAACTTTTAAAAAGAGAAATACAATATTCCTAATGAGAGTGATCATTTCAAGACTCAAATAATGAACAAAAGCAATTAAGTATTAATTAAATATCTAACAAATAACAGAAATTTTCTCCAATTTTAAGCATATTCATTTAAAAATTTATCATTTCAGATTTAAATTCAAAGCAAATAAAAATTGTGCTTTTAAAAGTTTTGCGATTTTAAAGTCTGCGAACAACTAAAAATTAAAATTTTATATGTTGCTTTTGCCAGATACTATCTTCAGAATCTCATCTTAGAAAATATCCAACAAATAGTTTATAGTGGAATTTCGTTTAAATTTTAACTTCTGAAATATTATCCAAAGTTATAAAAATAATTTTAAAAAACTATTTCAGTCCCACTAATTTTTATTTACAAATAGAAGCCAACATAGACTGACAGCATTATCAAACTCTAAAAGTGGTCAAGGGTGATCCTGTTCTTAAGCCTTGGTCAGCAGCAGCTGGTGGTGGGAGTTCAACGATGTAGACAGCATCTGCGGCAGCGTGATTCGAGGTTCCAGGTTCGTTGCTGCGGATTACGGCCTTGTACCCGTCCTTGTCGGCTGTGTACTCGACATTCCTGTAGACTCCGAGAGGATCCTGGTATCCGTAAGCACCCTTAACAGCTCCAGTACCGTCAGCAACTTCATTTCGGTGTTGGCTCATGCCGAGTCCGTCAGCGAAGGCGTATCCGTACTGGTATGGTTTTGGCAGTAAGTCTTGGATAGGCAAGACTGGGACCACTGGTACTGCTGGTCCTGCAAGGGTCACAGCACAGAAGGCAAGGACGAGGAGGGCTACTGAGATGGAAGACATAGTCGGATGAGGATACCTGGAACGGTCTACTAATGGGACTATTGTGTGCTTCGACTGAGAAGCAAAGAAAGCTTATATACTGGTAGTCAGTGCTTTTGTTATTTTTGGAATGTGCGATGAAGTGAATGAAAAAAGGTATTTCACTTTTCTGGAGAAAACAGAAATCAAAAATAACATAAAATGTGTTTGAATTTTTGGGTGTGGTTCTCAGAAAGATTTAAGCAGCAAACTGAATAGCGTTACAATTGGTCTCGCTCGAAGATTTAAAAAAAAACAGTGACAATGTTTTGTTTTGTTTTTTAATTTGGAAATTATAATTTCTGTTTTTCCATTTATAATATAAATGTTATGTTAAGATAAGTTTATTCTCAAAAAAGAAGCTATTTTAATTTATTTCACTGTCCAAAAAAAAATCTCTATATTTGAAAAATAATTTTTTAAATAATTCCTTTAGAAATTTAAGATTGTTTTAAATATTATTGAAGAATTCTTTAAGCTCAATATTAAAAAATCGCGTTTATTTTTAATATATATTTTTATGTGCCCTAAAACTTAGATTTAGAAGAATTCTAATTGTAACAATTGTTAGTTTTAAAGAATTAATTTTTTTTTTTAATCTTCGTAAATGAGTCACAAATTTTATGTTAGATAATGAACTTAAAACGTGTAATGAGTCCTTTTTCAAATGGCTAATGAGAAGAAAATCATTTTCTTTTTTCTATATAATAATTAGGAGTGCTCCAGTTCGTAACACAGAATATTTGGATAAATTTTTTTTTTTTTAGGGAAGAGGATTTTAAACATCGCGAGAGTTTTTTTAAATATATTTTCGAAATACAATAACAACTATGCACAATAAAGTTATAGAAGAATGTTTATGAGGTGTTTTTTTTCGTTATTTTTGACTTGAACCTAAATGAAATATAACGTATGGATGGCGAAAACATGAAAATCGTCAAAGAATTTAATTTCGTGATTTTGATGCATTTATTTCTATATGATAAACTTCCCTAGGTTGCTCTTTCTAGTTCATCTGTGAATTTGTTCCCAAATTTGGGATTCATATATGGCTATCTACTTGCATGCATCCAAACTTGGTCACTCTAGATAGATAACATATGGATAGAGAAATCTCTCGTCACAACAATTTGATTTCGAGATTTTAATGCATTTCCATATTATAAATTGCCCTAGATTGTTATTTCTAGTTCATATTTGAATTCCCCTCCCCCAATTAATACTTGACAATTTATTTACTTGTAAGCAAATTTGGTCACTTTGGATAGATATAAATAGAGAAAACACCCGTCATAACAAATTGATTTCGAGATTTTAATGCATTTCCATATTATAAATTGCAATAGATTGTTATTTCTAGTTCATATTTGAATTTTTCCCCCCAATTTTTGGATTAATACCTGACAATCTACAATGGTGTGCAACACTTAAGCAACAGGTATGTTTTTTGCCATAACTCCACGAGAAATCATCTGAGAGACATGAAATTCAAAAATGAGATACAGCATTTTGTTCTGAAAGAATGATGAAAGCATAGTTGCGCAGAAATGAATACAATGCATACAGTATGGAATCAAACAAAAAAAAGGCTTTATTGAACTCATAGTATCGTTACACATGATTGTCTTTCCAAGAGGAAGAACAGCAAGCAGATGTTCCTTAGTATGGGATATAACCTCTCCTTACTGCAATGGTTGCTTCGCACCGTCTCCCCATACTCAGCATCAGATTGTCCAACAGTTCTTGAGGTAAGAGTCCCCATTCCTAAATCAGCATCTGTTTAAGTTGTCGGGTGTTCCCAGGAGGATGTAATCGTACCACAAGGCGTCTCTCCAAAGCATCCCACACATGTTCTATCGGATTTAAATCAGGGGAGCACCCCGGCCAATCTATTCGAGTGATATCTTCACTTTCCAGGAGCTCCTCAACAGCATGAGTCCTGTGTGGCCGTGCATTGTCATCCATAAAAACGAAGTCTGATCCAATTGCACCTCGGAACAGATGTACATGGGGAAGGATCACCTCCTGACAATAGCGATCTCCAGTTACAGAACCTCTGTCGAAAACGTGGAGCTCAGTCCGCCCGATTATCATAATGCCTCCCAAGACGACAACTCCAGGACCGCCGAAACAGTCTCTTTCCGTGATGTTACAAGCGATTCCCGACGACAGTTGATTTGGAGAGAGGTTGGGACGCGGTTTCATCCCAGTAACTCTCATCACTCTGCAACAGAGCAAGATTCCTCTTGAGCCTGGCGCCTTAGACCGCTCGGCCATCCTGACACTTCGAAGCTCTCGCTTAAAGCGTTTATCAGCAGCGAATATGATAAGAAAACTAAATGATAGCTGAAAATAAAAAATGTTTTTTTAGGTGAAATTGCAAAGCACATTTCGTCAACTATTAATTGCTTTCCCCAAAGTAGCGAGTTCCATTAATTTGCCTTCTGCTTTTCACTAAAAGCACCGGGCAATCGGATTACAAGTACGATTACTTGTCATGTTTTTTAAAAAAGTAAAGTAATAATGACGCGATTACTTACCAACATTCACATCAATGGCTAAAGAAATGATTGGCAATACACTTTCGTCTTTTGATTGGGAGTGTTCGTCTTCCGCCAGGCTATGTCGGAAGACTCTTTAATCTCGGGATTGTGAGTCCGAGCTTCACGTTGAGCGAATGCTACATTTTGTAATAGCCATAATATGGGTTATCGATTCAAGACTATTTTTATCACTTTGAGAATAATATTATTAAAAAAGTTCAGTCTACTATTTAGAATTTCAATGAAGGATTTTCACCTTATCTTAATACGTTTAAAGTAATTTTTCTGTCTGATTGAAAAGAAACAATTTTCACTTTTGGCTCATTCATATTGACTGCTTAAACAATTAACATTTTTAAAGATAATGTGTTATTAGATTCCAATAAAAGCATATTGAAGTAGGACAGTTAAGCTATTACAAGAATAGAAGGAATTACTAAAATGCAGGTCATTCGAAGAATTGGAACTCACCAGCTTTGCTCTGAGTCAGTTAAATTAAAAGGTCTATGTGTACCCATGGTGTAGTGGTTATCACATCCGCCTAACACGCGGAAGGTCCCAGGTTCGAAACCTGGTGGGTACATGTTTCGTTTCGTTGTCTTTTCATTTTATTTTACAGAAATGCTACTGTTAGTCTTGTTCTATTTTAATATTCTTAACAGTTGTATTCAAAAATGGAAAGAAGAAAAAATGGAATAAACCTTTTAAAAAATGATTACGCTTCCGAAAGAAAAATATCTTGAAATAACTATTTTATATTTAAAAATTCCTTTATAAATGATAAATTTTCAACAGATGGAATAAAAATAATTGTATTCATGCAACGATGCTAATTAAGTGTCTTAAACCGCTCAAAACAATCGATATTCAAATGGACATTCTTCGTCAATTCGAAATTTGAAATAAAATTCTTTGACATGAATCAATGTCAATGTCGAACGATGTATAAAACAACTGACATAACCCTCATATTATCTGATCGAAAAACTGAAATTAATTTCTTTTTATTTTAATTAATATTCCATTAAATTCGTGTCACTTAACACATTATATAATGCACCAATTTCTAACCAGCTTCAATTCATTAACAAACAGCTCTAAATAAAAAACCCCATATTCCATTTTGAAATTGACTTGTTCCTGTATACTGTAAATATTTATATTTAAGGTTATAAGATTCAAAACTAAATATAGGCCGATATATCTGTTATATCAGTCCATTCCATCGCAGAACGTTCCCTCCCTTTCTTCACAGAGAAATGATAAACAGCAACAGCTAACATAGGTTATGAGATGCTTTAAATGATACTTAACCCTTTCTAGGGCCGTGGCAAGTATGCTTCCCACCAAATTTCTCAATCTCTGTATGAAATTATGTAGGTTTGCATAAGTTCTCACAAATTTTATTAAAAAGACAAAAACCTAGATGCTTCAGTTCTTTATCTTACACAAAATGATGTGTCTTGATTTGTTACTTAATAGTTAATTAACCAAAATAATTAATTAATCAAATTAAATTTATCTAATAAGCTCAATGAATTCCTTTCCTTATTTTAATTTCAAGCCTAAAAATATTTTAACATAATATGACTAGAAAAAAATGGCCCTTTAAAGGGTTAAGCTATAAGTTGAGAAATAAATTTACCATATATGAAGAGCACTATTCCAGTAAGCAACCCTTTCAACAGTTAGTCACTACTTTCTGTAACTATGATTTAAATAACTAAAAAAAAAAAACGTCATTTTGATATTGTTGTGTTTACAATATTTTATAATTCGTTCTTCTACATTTGACTTCAACGGCTATTATCTAGGCAAGATCTTAATATCCTTTAAGTTGTTTTACTAGTTCCGACTCTTCATCGCTCATCGACTCCGCCAATAAAAATTGTAATTTGTAAAATATCTAGTAATTAGGAGTCTTCTTTATCCTTTGTACTTTCTCGTATATGCAGTATAGAAAAAAATATAGTAATCGTCAAAAACTCGAGATTTTGACGTTTAAGACCCGCCTGATTTCGAAAACCACATGTTTGGAAAATGTCTGTCTGTCTATGATAAAGATAACTCAAAAACATTTTGAACTAGATTTTTTAAAATAAGTATATGGTCTTTACATCAAATTTGCCGATTTCTAGCAAATTTTGAACAAAATCTGTTCAGAGGGAGTCTATCTGTCCGGCTGTTCGAATATGAATTAACACGATAACTAAAAAAACCAAGAAAGGTAGGTGGATAAAATTCGGTACACAGATTTAACATCTATAGTGTAGAAACATGTCAAATTTTGAGCGAAATCCAACTACGGCTTGATTGTCTGTCGGTCTATACTCTCAGATACATGTAAACGTGATAATTCAAAAATGCAATGACTTAAATATATCAAATTTGATACGATATTTTGTGATTGCAAGGTAGTCTCGTATTATATTTTTGTTTGAATTGTTTGAGAAATAAGTGTCTGAAACACACATTCAAATTTTGGATACTATTAACGCATGCCAGGGATTAATCGCCAAAAAACTCGCCAAAGATGACAATGAAAGATTCAGTCAAAATGCTAAATTCACGCCTAACGTGTAAGCGCCCTTTTGTAACTATTGTACGCTAGTGCCATGTAAAGCGTTCTCTGGTATGATAAGTTTATTAAAGAACATGTGGTGACCACTGCCGTTGGTTACAGTTACTATCTACACCAGCACAGCTAGTATATGGGAGAAGAAAAGTCAATCAGTATATGTTTATTTATTTTTGGAAACCTGCTTTTATATTCGATTTAGTTTTATTAAATTATACTTGAATACTATTTAATTTTAAATTCTATACAAATTATATTTAATTTCACAATTCTACAACAGCTCTAATGATCAGAAAGTAACTTATAACTCTCAAAATTTCTTTACAGATAAAACATCGCTGTCCCATGGAAAGCAATGGGGCAGCAAAATCTTTTCAGAAAAAATATTTTATCTCCATATAAAACATATAAAGTACTGTATTGTACCAGTACAATAAATAATATAATTTGACAAAGAAATGAAACACATTGTCACATGTTATCGCAAATTAAAAATGGTTGTATAGTATTAGAAAATATGGATGACGTTATAGTTATTAAGGCTTTATTTTGTGCAACCGCTCTCAACGGGTTACAGCATTAAAATGTACAGGTATCATAATTATTATAGGTAGCGCTCTTGCATGCCATAACGTAACACCACACACATATATCGTTTTGCACTAATAAAGATTAATTAGATTTATATCAATGATATACATTTCCTTATTAAAATTCGCCAATGACATGCAAGTTATTTCTGATTCTAATCAAGGTGCACATAGATATGCAGGGTGAGAGGAACATCAGCTTTATTAGAGAACGTGAGAGTAAGTTTTGCAGAGATCACTGTCTCTGGTTTTATGTTGCCTGGCATTTCGAGTCATCTGGTACATGTAAGCCCACAGCACTAGAAGTGACTTTTTCTGATTTTTCCAGCTTGAGATGAAATATTCGGCCTATAGTGATTTTTTTAATAATGTTTGTTGGTACATATTTCTCGAAATATATGTAGAAAGTATGTATTAACATTAACATGTTAAACATGCAGAAACTAATGTTCAAGTATTAATTATTGTTTTCCTATCAAAAAATTCAAGATAATGAAGAAAACAATTAAAAAATTATATCTAAGCAGTTTTAACAGATGAAATTAAAGAGTTTTATTTGTATTTCATGCTTGAGTAGCCTCTTAGCCGTTGCAGTTCCAGTGAACTGCACCGTTGCCCGGAGAACACCAAGTGGAGGTGGGCTACTCTCGTTCCCCACCCGCCAACCCTCCCTTCATCGCTGCAGCCACACAAAGTTTTTTTTATGATGTTTGTTGATGACGATGTTTTTGTTTTTGATGTTGACAATATGCTTGTTTCATAACCTTATATGACAGCCGACCACATTTTTAATATTGTAAATAATATTAAATAGCTTCCAGTAGCCCGTGACAGTTTTTGAACCGGCACCCGGAGCAGTCTTTGAACTTTTGGCAACAGAGAATCTTTGCAGCAGCCAAAAACAGTATTCGGAAAACTGCCTGTTAGCGCTGTCGATATTCCACCGGCAAATCCAGAGCCAAGCAAAGTTGATAGATGGTATATGACTCCACAACTGGGACACTAATGGGAGCCAATCGGGCCGGCAAGTTCAATCCACAACACATTTTATAAACCGTGTATGATTTCACTACCGGTGCATCAGCTTTCTGGACTTGAGTATTAGCCAGTTCAGCTGGAATGTCCAATGCCTGGCAAAATCGAAACACGGCATACGAGCGCACCACGGCAACTCGTGGTTTAGGCGGTTGAGATGGTACTACCGCATTTGAATCCAAATCAGGATCAGAAACAAAATCCCCAGAAGATGGTAAACGGGGAAATAAGGAATATTTTATCAATTCCCAAATAGTCACAAAAACAATGAGTCCACCGACGGCCGTAGCCACAGTGAAACAGTCAAGAAACGCACTAAGCATTGCTCAGAACAAGAAAAAAAAACACTCAACGATCGGTTGCAAAACAGTAAATGAATTTTAACAGAAAGCAACAGTGTATGATTTCATTGTTCAGTCTGCTGCATTGTTTGCATCTTGGAATTTTGTTGAATATTTAAACAGTTACATTGCTGTTGTCAATAATAACAGAAGTGACTGTTGAAATATTTTTGTTCGATGACAATTGAAATATAATGATAATTATTACCATCTTAACAATCGAATAAATGCCAATAATGACGCACAGGAATTTTGATGGGGACTAAAAGTAAAAGTTATTACCAAAAGAAATTATGTGGATACAAATATAAATATTTATTTAACCTGTGATTAGTCACTATGGGTATTTAAAATTAATCCAGTTTATCCCCATGGGAGTAAAAAAAATGAAAATAATGTTTATATTTCCCTTTATATGAGTAGGAAATTAAACACCTTTCCCTAATTTTCAGATGGATGTACTAACGTACAAGAATTGAGCATCGAAGAAATGTGGGATACAAATGAAAGTGGAATTTAGTGTTTAATTGAAAAAGACTGGTATATTTTGCAAATTTAAATATAGTAATTTATATTTCACACGCATCCAGTTTTTTCATTGGATTGCTTATTACAACTCAACTTCAGCGCATGTTATACTTGAGAACCACATTTTTCCATTTTGCTGCATGCAAGGAGTCTCAAAAAAGTTAAACAAGAATCAACTTTGCTTAACAATTGTCATTATATACACATTTTAAGTCTCGAAGTTTCATCAATTTACTCAAATTATTTAAAATATCTATCTTTTATAGAGAAAAATAAGAGAAATTCACAAAAATTGAATTTTTAGTCAGCGTTCTTAGGAAAAGTGTCAATGACTAAAACATTTTTCCTCAATTCCTCGACACGGAGATAAATTTTCATGATACTATCTGTAATATCTGCCGAGATATTAAAAGGATAATATATTGACTTGCATCATTTCATACGACCGATCCATTTTTGAGTGAGATTGTCGTTGTAGGTTTCAGCGCTGATATGCATGACACATAAGTTTATTAAAGAAGCAAAATTAGAAAATATTAATGGAATTATTAATTTCCATTAATTTTAAAGGATGATCAGATGATGCAATTATTGAAGTGCTTAAGAACTTGTTCAGTATGAACATCTTCCGCAACTATACAAATCCGTCCTCCCTCATGTGAGATTGAGTTCATCATTGATGGCTAAAAGGCAGGTATTTTGAATTAGCCGAAGAAAAATTTATGGAATATCTGCAGAAAAGGACAATTCATTCCTTAGTTAAATTATAAATCAAATTAAAACTTAATGAATGTATATCGGTCACCATTCAGAAATCTGCTATTAAAAAAAGGAATCATCCACTTTACCTTTCCGAAAGTGACAGTTTTGAAGATTAATGTTTCTATCTCAACTTTTTTTAAACCTCTCCTACATTTTTTTTTTTTTGCAAGTAGCTCCCTTTATTTTTATTAATTTCAAAATTATTATTTTTATTTTTTTAAGCCCTTTGAATTTTCTCGAGCAGGCAAAAGTGCCTTTTGTTTTATTAGGGTAATTTTAGACATGGATGTATTAGTTATATATATATATGATGGAAGTATTTCTAAAAACCTCAATAAGGCAAGCAGTTGCACAATTATCGAAGTCTTCACTTAATTACTTCATTTGAGTTGATGATCAGGTACGAAATATTATCTCAGCATTTGAATTTAATTTTAATTAAAATTTTAATGAGTTTTTTTTCATTTTTTCGGGGCATATTAATGCACAATACTTAATTCTTCATTACTTTAAAATACGGAAAGAAAGCATTTTAATGCCAGTTTTAATTCAGAATCATTTCTTTTATAATTTTTATAAATATTTTTCGTATTTAAAAATATTATTTTAAATTATATTCTTTATTATTTTATAAACTGGACTTATTACTCGCAGGTTTTGCGACAGAATTAAATTTGTGCATATTTGTACATAGTTTCATTAAATAAAATTAAGAACAAATTTTATAATAGTATTACGATATACGAAGCATGCATAAAGTGTTATCATTCTGTTACGTGTCGAACTAGAGGTTAGTTTTTTTTATTCTCAGAAATATTTTTTTTCCTTCAATTTCTAATTAAACGTATCACCATCAGGGGTAGGAAATGTTTCATTCCTTTTATTTCATTAATTTAAGAGTTGACAGACTGCTGGCATGGTTTCTATAGAATCATAACATTGATCTTTTACTTTTAAATATAATTAAGATTAAGATAATTAATTTTGACATAAGATATACCAGAGATAATATCCTCCCTTCGACTTTGTGGATTACATCCACAAAATGAAACACTGGTGTTGATCAACAGTTCTGATGTCTTCTTTGTGGATCAGATTTTGTTCATCTATTTCGAACATTTCTAATCCAGCTGAAGGCAGTAAATGTACAGAAAATACTACAAGTATGGGCTGAATCTACACTGGTGTGTATAACTTAAGCAACAGGTATGTTTTTCCCATAACTTCACGAGAAATCATCTGAGAGACATGAAATTCAGAAATGAGATACAGCATTTTGTTCTGAAAGAATGACGAAAGCATAGTTGCGCAGAAATGAATACAATGCATACAGTATGGAATCAAACAAAAAAAGGCTTTATTGAACTCATAGTATCGTTACACATGATTGTCTGTCCAAGAGGAAGAACAGCAAGCAGATAATCCTTAGTATGGGATATGCCCTCCCCTTCCTGCAATGGTTGCTTCGCACCGTCTCCCCATACTCAGCACCAGATTGTCCAACAGTTCTTGAGGTAAGAGTGCCCATTCCTCAATCAGCATCTGTTTAAGTTGTCGGGTGTTCCCAGGAGGATGTAAGGCAAGGCGTCTCCCCAAAGCATCTCACACATGTTCTATTGGATTTAAATTACGCCGGCCAATCCATTCGAGTGATATGTTCACTTTCCAGGAGCTCCTCAACAGCATGAGTCCTGTGTGGCCGTGCATTGTCATCCATAAAAACGAAGTGTGATCCAATGGCACCTCGGAACAGACGCACATGGGGAAGGATCACCTCCTGACAATAGCGATCTCCAGTTACAGAACCTCTGTCGAAAACGTGGAGCTCAGTCCGCCCGTTCATCATAATGCCTCCCCAGACGACAACTCCAGGACCACCGAAACGGTCTCTTTCCGTGATGTTACTGGGATGAAACCGTGTCCCGACCTCTGTCCAAATCAACTGGCGTTGGCAATCGCTTGTGGCACTAAAACGACTCTCATCTGTAAAGAGGACACGACTCCATTGATGAGATGTCCAGTTTTTGTGCTCCCTGCACCACTCTAAACGGTGCAGCCGGTGGGAAACTGTCAAATGGATGCAGCGTTCAGGACGGCGGGCGAATAGGCCACCTTTGTGAAGGCATCTGGACACAGTAAAACGCGACACTTGTCGGCCCGTTGCTGCACACAGTTGCTGAGCAATGGCGCTGGCTGACTGGTTTCGGGTTCTTTTCACCTGCAGGACGATATGTCGGTCATCCACTGCAGTTGTTTTCCTGGGGCGCCACCACCAACCTTTCTCACAGCTGTACCTGTGGTTTGGAAGGCTTTCCAAGCGCACGAAACGACACTTTTGTTGATTACGAACTATTCAGCTACACTGGTCACACTACGCCACTCCTCCAGCTTTCCGATCATTCTTCCACGTGTGAAATCGTCCAGGTGATTTCTGCTAGCCATATTTCACGAATTAACTCACGTGCACTTGCAGCGAATGTCTTTAATTGCGTCTCCGTCCTTCCTTTTATTGTAGTGTTGAGCTGCGCGCGCCTTCCGCACGTGTTTTGCGTACGCTCACGTCGCCTGTGAGGTTTTTTTCCTGATATTTGCATACGCATGACCTTTCTCTTAAATTACGTGTTCATTGTACTGATTGCAAGAACTCCTTTTCTGCAATTTCATGGCTATCTGCTTAAAATTTGCATTGTTGCTTAAGTTTTGCACACCAGTGTATTTACATGTAAGCAAATTTGGGCACTTTGGATTGATATAGATAGAGAAAACACCCGTCATAACAATTTGATTTCGAAATTTTATTGCATTTTTACACAGTAAACTGTCCTACATTGGTATTTCTGGATCATTTTTCTCCCCAATTTTTGGATTGGTATCTGGCTATCTATCTGAATGCATCCAAACTTGGAAACCCTGGCTAGATAACATATGGATAGAGAACACACAGAAATCGTCATAACAATTTAATTTCGAGGTTTTAATACATTTCCACTACATAAAAAAATGCTC
>JAPMOR010123482.1:0-23256 GCA_026543865.1 Argiope aurantia
ATTATACTTCAGACTGGGACGGTACTGAATCTCATCATTACAAGAATAAATGCAAATCAAAAGAATTTAATAACTATACATATTTAATACCCCTCATATTTTGGATTGAGATGAGATTGTCTAAATTCATATTTATTAATTACATGAAACATTTCTTTTACACTTCATGAAATATTGTCAACGACAAACTTTCAGAAAATTTGGTCATCAGAATTCAGAACAGGTCTGAGAAAATTTTCATCATATTAAAAAAAAATTATTTGCACTACATTAAAGAATTTAAATGTAAAATAACTCAAATCATGCCATTTGTGAAGATCTGCATAGCTAATTCTACATATGAACATGATTTTTAACAAAAGGCATTTAAAAATATGTGTTGAGATACTTCACACCCTAAAACAAGATAAAACTTATTTCATATCGGAAGAATCTTAACTTTTATTTAGCACATTTCCGACACCAGTAGTCTAATAACGAAGACTGCAAGTTCTAAATATGTGCAAGACTTCAATTGAACTGTATAATGGCCTTATATATGTTAAGGAATATTTAAGTTATTAAAACAGCACTCATAAAATCTATGTTCTGGATATTGTTTACCTCAGGATCCTGAAACCAGCATTTTCAGAAGATTTAGCAAAACAGCAATATACAGTGAGATGTGCATGCTTTCCATCCTACTAAATGCACTTTTAATTCTAAATCTACTCTGGAATGGAAGATGTTCATATCCAAAATTGTTGGTCATTCATTTTAATAAAATTCACTACATAAAACCATGCAAATCCCTTAAAGGTATCTTTACAATCTGCTTATGCTTACAAGCCATCATTTAGATCAATAAATTGGTTAGAATGAAGTTCTTGCAGGGCATTTAAATGAATTTCAGTATAATGGAATTAGCCAGACTGCTTTGTTACCAGCAAAATAAACATTCCACAAAATCAATAATTCTATTATAATTCACAACTATACAAGTTTAGAAAAAAAAATTGCCTACCATGAAACTAAATTACTTGAACTTTGAATATTCAGTTATCTTTAATCATAACACATTCATCAAATTCAGAATTAATCTAATGATATCCCCATTATAAGCATAAATTAGGGAATATGTTGAGATACTCCATAACAAAACAAGATAAGCTTAATTTTGAATTTGGAGAATCAAGCATTTATATAGCACATTTCCGACACCTGCAGCCTAATAATAAGGACTGCAAGTTCTAAATATGTGCAAGATTTCAATCACACAAATTCAAAAAACATTTAACATTACAGAAAACAATATACATTTTCTGCAAATTTATTGCACTTATATCATAATTTTACAGGCTGTACTCAACTTGGATATTTTATTAATATTACCAGAAAGAAAGGTACATGTTTTTTTTTTTTTTTTGTGGTGAGCTGTTTTAGCTTGCATCAGAGCCAAAACTGATTTCCCTCATCATATGTCAGACTGGGACGGTACTGTATCTCATCATTACAAGAATGAAAAACCATAGATTAGACAGCTGTGAACCGTTTGAACTTGCATCAGAACAAATAGTAATTTCCCTCATCATATTTCAGACTGGGACGGTACTGCATCTCATCATTACAAGAATTGCGATAAGTGAATTAAAAAGCATTGAGCTATTTTAACTTTCATTACAAGAATGGATTAAAAAACTGAGCTAATTCCAACTTGTATTAGGGCATATAGTAATTTACTTCACCATACTAAGTTAAATGACTTCTGTCCAATTTAATTGAAACTTGCAAATTACTGAATCACTGTACTGCCTTAGAAAACACCAACATCAGCATGAGATGGTGATATGCAACCCAAGCACATTTTATCTAGCATATCTTTTCCCCTTGCCAAGACTCAAGTCCTTACAAGTCTACAGATATGCACAGCAGCTAGCCTCTAATTAGAAATTGTTTTGTTATATTTTACTAAAAACATTTCTAAGAATTTTATTTCAAAATGCCTGAACTACAATCTGGCATTCAAAAATATTTAAAAAACTGCAATAAGAAATCACTAAATAAGATTTTAGTCTTTATAACAGTTCTTTTATTACATGTCAATTAGTGACAAAAATCATAAGATATAGGAAAATTGCTCAAATTGATAAAAAGGTACATGTTAATGATTCATTTAGAAAAAGCAAAAAACTTATTTCTGGTAAATTAAAAATTTAACTCATTTACAAAAAAAAAGATCATAAAATCTTAAAAGTTCAAAAAAATTTGTAATTAAGCTGCTCTGAACAAATAGTTATTTATAACATTTTTTAAAAAATAGGTATAAATCTGAAAAAATGATACTGTAACATATAGGATACATGAGGTGTAAGAATAATTTTAATAGGCCTAATGTACAAATAGTAGGCTTCAAAAATTTCAACACAAAAAGCAAAATTAATAAAACTAAGCTTATCTATTTAAGCTATAATTAATTCTTTTTACAAAGAATGAAAAAATCCAGAAATTATATTGATAAAATATAAATAAGACAAAAATAGTAAAAAATCTTAATTTATTTTACTTTTGCGAGCCCCAGTATTGTAAAAATATCTTGGGGAGTAATAAAAGTAACTTTTATTTAGCATGTCTTTTCCCCTTACTGAGGCACAGAGCCACAGCAAGTCTACAGATATGCATAAGATTTTGAAAGAAAATTAAGTAAAAATTTTAAAATTTCATTGAAAAATTTTACATTACAAGATGTGAAAATTAAAGTTAGTAAAGCATAGCAAATTTTAAAAGGCATAATCGCAGTGATTGACTCCAGGTTTCTATATACCTCTAAGAAAAAGAAATTATTTTACATACCTATCATACAATTTCACTATGCAAGGTCATGCTTATTAATTTCTGCAGATAAAACACTGATTTTTATGTATCTATCCGAATCATTCAAGATTATTTAACAGGCCATACATGCCAACTCATTAGTTCAAGATAGATCCATCATACTTACAGCATTGACAACATCAATGACAGGAGCTTTGCCTTCAGGGTGATCTTTGTACTGTAATCTTGTTTTCTCAGAAACTAGAGACCACAATTTGTCAATATTTATGATAGGCATATACTTCTGGTTCTTCTTCAGGTGGAAATTTCTTATGCCAACTTTTCCAAAATATCCAGGATGGCTAGAAAAAATTAATTGTTGTTATAAGAAAAATGTACCAATGACATGTACATTAATCATTAAAATAATAATTCTTTAAAGCTAATTTCTGCATTACACAAAAATAAGATCACTTAGAACTAGAGTTTTAAATATGGAGACAAAATAATTAAAATTATTGCATACAGTACATGCAATTTTTAAAATTTGAAAATGATTCAGGATTCCCCCGCCCTTCAATACTTATCTTGAAAAAATTAGTACTTATTTTCAGAACATTTTTTTAAAATCTAGAAATGTTAATTATGGAATCAGAAAATTTTATTCATCAGATATATCAGAACAGGTCTGAGAATTTTCATCATAAAAATTCACATTAAAAATATTCTTAAAGAATTCAGTATTCATAATTGAAATTTGCTTTTTCGACACTGCCACAGGCAGCCTTAAGTTTAAACTGGATGAAAGTCCAGACATTCGCAACCAGATATGCAGTTTGGTATGCTTCCGAGATACTAGAACCTTGACAACAGTAAAAACAAATCGCATGCAATAATTTCCATTAAGTACATCTCAGAAAATCTTTTGTCTTTCATGATTATCAGACAGGGATAACTATTCAATTCATCATATAGTACCTTTTTCATGTAATAAGAAATGTGTATAAATTTTGCATTAATATTTATAGCATAATTATCATTCATTATTGATATTTGGATGCTTGATTAATCACTAAAATGTAATGTTTTTACCAGACACTGAACAAAATTACACCAACAATTTTAAGAACTATTAAAGAGATTGAATGAGAAATTATAGAATACTTAACACAATTTTTTTGAGTTACAAAGTACCTGTAATTTTAAACCAATTTTAAAATTTTATCAATATTTATGAGTATAATTATAAACTAGGATTTGATTTTCTCCAAAAGTATTTTATATTATGAAGTAATATAATACTAAACATTCTATTTATATGCCTCAGAACATGGTTATCTTTCATTAATAACATCAGACAGGGATAACTATTCAATTCATCATAGAGCATATTTTCTTAGTTTTTTTTTTATAACTACCTTTAAATAAGTCTTAGAATTAAACATCTAACACATCAAAATAAAACTAATGGTAGAATTCACTGGAATAAATAATACTCATTTTATTAATATGCATCAGAACTTGGTCATCTTTCACAGTAAGAATCAGACAGGGATAACTATTTAATTCATCATGTAGCACTTTTTATTTATCAAGTCATATTTTTATAACAGGGTAATATATGCTCTAACAGTAAAATAAAATTTTAAAAAATAAATCATTGCTTATTATTTGCTTACATATGTTTATATAAATAGAAGAAACCATCAGAATACTATTGTCTTCATGTCATTTCAGACAGGGATAACTTTCAATTCATCACATAAGCAAATAGAAAAAAAAAATCAATTTATATTTTCTGAGGGAAGACCCCTAAAGAGAAGGGAAGAGGCAGAAAGAACAGTAAAGTCTTTATTCAATTAACATGCATCAGAATTCAATTATCTTTCATTAATATCAGACAGGGATAACTATTTAATTCATCATAAAGTATCTTATTTAGTTTTCATATTAAAGCAAATATCAGTCAAAGGCTAGAAAAATACACTGAAATAAAAATTTATCTTTTTTTTTTAATTACAAAACTGACGAGTTTTCAACTTGGATGGATTCCATAAATTTATCAAAGAAATTACACAAACTTTTCACTCTTTTAAAACAAGTTTGATTAACTTTAATTATATTTTAAAATCTACATTTACTAAATTCTAATAAACAAAACTTGCAACCATTTTATAAGTAAAATTCAAGCAAAATATGCAAGATAAAATTGTTTCATCAGAGTACATAATGTCCATCATTAAACATCAGACTGGGACGGTACTGAAGACTCATCATAATCAACAAATGAACAAGAATACATTATAAAATTTAATTCTCAAACATTAGAGCATTTTATTGACTAATTTGCATCAGAGTACATAGCATCCCTCATTATAGTTCAGATTGGGAAAATCTTATAGTAAAAAATCATACTAAAATCTCATCATAGCAAATAATCTAGAAGAACCTAATTTAAAAAAAAAACACCTAATATAATTTAAATAAGCAAACACTAAAACTTATATTATTCTGATGAGTCGAAAGCTGATATCTGACCTCTCTCAGACATTTACCGAGTATGAAATTGATAACAGTTTTCAGATAATCAATGATCACGGCAAATATTTATCTACTGTTAATTTCAAAAATCCAAGATTTCAATCTTCAGACTATTGTACTCTATAAAGGGGTAGAATATAGTAAGAAATTCTATATTAGGCTTTCAACTTGAATTCCATCCTGTTAGCATACAAGTGGAGAAAGGGGAGATTGTATTTTCATATACATTTTTTATTTGGATTATATTTTTATTAATTGAGGACTTCATTTATTGTTCATATATAGCTAGTTCAGGTAGCAATAAAACTTGCAGGAGTTGCACTAAAATTACTTATTAAATATTGTGATCAAGAGGCAGAAAGTGAATGCCAACAAAACATACCAGCTAAATAACCAGCATTTCTATCAATATCATTAAAAAGATTTATGGAAAACAAATGAACCAGACTTTATACCTAAAAAAGAATATCTTTTGGGAAAACATCTATTCATGAATTTGACTACAGCAGAAAAGATATAAAAATTACAGCAGAACAAAGATAAACAAATTCAATTATTTAATTTATATAAAAGAAACTGATTAAATTGCTTTTTTGTTTAGCATTTTTGTCAAAAAATGAAAAGGAAGAAACCTATTATTTATATGATCAATTACTATTTGTTTCAGTATTCTGAGACAATCACTTTTCGACAGTTCTATTTCATTAAGGGCGACACAAGGAAGGATGTGCCATTTTCAGAATTTATTTCATTGTTAAAGGTAAACATTTCATTTCCTCTTTTCTCGCACCTTATTTTGCCGAATTAAATACATCCTAACGCATGCACAAAATGGAGGAGGGTTTTAGAATCCGTTTGCATACAATACATTTGATTTTTATTTATAAACTGGATTATTCTTTAACTTTCATGTAAATATCTTTTCTGGTAACTTATAAGATGATCTGAAGGTACTATACTTCCTAATTCTACAAATAACCTGGTTGTCAAATTTCAACATTTTCACATCTCGCACTTTTGGCAAAATCAACTTATGCATTGCATGTGTAAAAGCAAGGAATTTCCTTATCTGAGCATCAATAGGCTTATTATCTCTAGTCACATGAAATAGTGAAACAGTCACATACAACAAACTTTTAATGTCCTTTAACTAGCTTATCAAAATACTTGTATAACACAATTCTCACATCACATAACGAAAATTCATCAGAACAAGGCTATACTTTTATATACTTTTCTCATTTCAACAAATTTTAATCAATAAACAAGATACATACTATTTGTCAAAATTTATCCTGTGATGATGCATACCACCAGCATTACCACGACCTCCAGGATGCTTACGATGTTTTCCTGTAAAAAAAATATTTTACAATAAAGGAAAAAAAAATAACATGTTATAGACAGGAACTTCCCTATTAATAATTCTAATAGATAAGTTATAAAGAAAAAAAATGATAACATACTGGAATATCAGGAATTAGCAAAAACTTATACACAATAAAGCATAACTTAACAGAAATTAAGTTTTTGACAGTAATGCAATGCATTTTTTCATTAGACAACTTCTCGGGTAAAATACCATTTCTCCTCAAAAGATATTACAACTGCTTTGTATGATTACTTTTAGATTCAGAATATTGTTAATAGGCATGTTTTTATTCATACTCATATCAAATAATGCTATGGTTTAGCACACTAACGAAATTTTCTCAAGAGACAGCCACAGAGAGGAATTTTTCCAGACATTCAGATCTGGGAGAAAATTGGCAATTTTGCAATCTAACAACTATAGATTCATTTTCCCATTGTTTTTGTTTTTCTTCTTTGCATTTTCATAAGTCTAATTTCAACTTTTGCAGCTGGTTTGTACTTTTTATTGCTTATTTGAAATTAAGTCTTCCATCCACCAGTACCTTAATATTTTACTCAAAATATTTAGGTACAATATGATCAGCAATTAAATTTACATACTTACATGAAAAAATATAAGATGTATTTTTTCTATTTGTTTTTAAATAGTAAATTAATTACTAATTATTCTAAAGCTAAATAGAAAGTCATATCAAGAAATGTTTCAAATTTTAAAATCATAAAAAGTAGGATAAAATTCTCACACAAAGAAAAAATATGCATTTACTAGTTGCCAATACTTGATTTAAAGAGAACCAATAACGAAACAATACAAAATATCAATTGTTTGCGAGAAGATCCCATTTTAACCAGTTAACCGTTTCGAACTCTTTGGAAAATGCATATCTAAATTGTCATAAACATATATAATAATTAAACAATCATAAATATAGTAATTGTCATAACACAAAATGTACTTTTTCCATGACAAGTATACTCCTCAAAAACAGTTAAGTGTATTTGAATTTATGAAATTTTAATATACTTCATGCTACATCAACATTTATTTTTAAGTAAATATGTACAGGACCATATTATTAGATAAAACAGGCAATGCCCCAAATACAAGTCTAATCTTTTTCCCTCCTTTAATTTTACTTTCATTTAAATTATAAGGACCATATATTCGTTTTTTTCTAAATTTAAATCTAGTGTTGCTTGTTTTTGAGCACTATTCCTAATTACTTTTTTTTAATTATTTTTATACCTAAAAAATTTGATTTAAACTTTTTTAAAAAAATGTTTGACCTTATAATTAAATAATTTAAGAGTTTTTTTTACAACTTATCATAAATTACATTTTTAATTATTAATGAGCTAGACGTTAAAACCAATCCTCCAGAAAATGGTTTGCAATTTCTTTTATTTCAGTGCGTTAAAATTTACAACTACACAAGAAATAATATTTAGTTTTGGAAATTTGAAAAAGGACATGCAAACTCAAGGCACTCTTACTCAAAGGCACTCTACAAATATACTTTCATGTATTTTTTCTATTAGATGCTTCTATTTATTTTATAAAAATACTGGAATACTTTTTATATATTTTACTTCTAGTAAATTGAAATAACTATTTAAAATTGAGTTTATAGGAAAAAGTATTTTTTTATGAATTTATGCAACAAAAATTTCCATTTAAAATTCCTTCTCTATTTGCTAAATGAATTTCTTCAAACATTAAACTAAATATATATACACTTAGCAAGCTAATAACTATGTAAATTAACATACACGAATATTCCAAACTTTATCACACAAAAATACATTTCAGATAAAATTTAAATAACTTATGTGTAATTTATTTAATTTTGCTATATTTGTTTCCAATAATTAATCAAAATCAATTAAAAATTAAATCAAAAAGGTCTGTGTGAATTTGTATACCATATGTACTGCTTAGCATCTACTGTAGAAACAAGGCAGAACTTGACACATCAGTGCTCTTTTAATCCAAGAATGAAACGGATTGGTTCAGTCTTTGAAGAATAAAAGTTTTTGTGGGTGCATTCTGACTTCATATAAATTTCCATCATCCATTTCAGAAGACAAAAGTCAATTCCAAAGAGCAAAAGCTAGACTTTTCTCTTGACATCTTGTGGAAATTTCATTAGTGTGCTCGACCCTCAATGAAGAAACAAAAGAAGTACCTATTCGGCCATGACCATGGCTAACATGTCCTCTCAACTTCCTAGTCTTTTTCTTGTGTGTAGACTAAAAAAAAAAAAAAAAATAACATTCATTAAATATAAAAAATTAAGTAGTTTCCATTTGAGTTGTATTATGATAAAAATGGAGTTGCATTTTTATTAACTCAACAACAATCCAGTTGTTAAGCATAAGTATTAGATTGTCAACTAAGCATCAATATTAGATTAAAGAATACAAATAGCCAATATTTTATGCTAACCCAATATCAAAATATTCAAAAAATTAGCAAAAAAGTAAATAAAAGATGAATAAGATTATCAATTCTTTATTTCAAGTTAAAATATTTCGTATTATAAAGCTACTTATAAATAAAAATTGTGACTAAACTTTTAAAAAATGCTATCAGAACTCAGAATATAATTTTAGAATCTAAATGCAATGACAGAACAGTTCATGCTTTCTGTTTCAAAAGAATAGTTTCTAATTCAAAGAAAATATTTATGGTTTGCACTTTGGAATTAACAATAAAGTTAATAATGTTTTGAGCAAAACAACAAAATATTTTTTTTTATTAAAGCTAATTTAATGACCTAAAAATATGATAAGCCAGATTGATTAGTTACTAACTTATATTAAGACAACATAGCAAAACAAAAGAATTGGGTAGTAAATACTTGTTAAAGAGAAAAAATTTTGTAAACCTACCTAATAAAAAAACTTTACATTTGACAATTTATTCTTTAAAAAAAAATTACAACTAGGCACCATTATTGCTGTCATACTCAATTCTCTTACGAGGCCAAAAGTATTTTGTTTCAACATTCTAACATTAATATATTATTTACAATAAATTTTAAAAAATGTGTCACTTGTAAAATTTAAACATATAGAAAATTATAATAAACAATTTAAAGGTCTTGAAGGTTCAAATTTCAATTGTAAACTTCAGCAACAAATGAAACTAAAGACTATAATTTTGAAAACGGGTCTTATTCATTACTGAGAAAAGAATGGCAGGCCTATATGAAAGAGAACATTGTAAAAACTATTTTATTAAATGAACTATTGAAGTCCAGTTTGCATATTAAAAATGGCTTTTATCAATCTTTTTTATCTGCTCCAAAAAAATCATTAAGTACTTTCAGTTTTATTCACAGTAGAAAATATTAGAAAACTTAACATCTGAGAGCCGAGTTAAATCTACTTATTACATATAATTAGAACCTTCAAAACTGTGATAAGATAAAATAAACAAATTAAATTTAATGTAGCAAGAAATAACCACATATAAAATGAAACTGGAATGGGTACAATCTATAATTGTAGATTCAAATAAGAATTCAAACTGATTTAGATTAATACTTAAATCAGAACTTTTTTGATATTAATAGAAGCATATTGCACACAAATTCTTTACCAAGATTTGATTAAATAATTGATACCCAGGTTATTGAGCATTTTAAGATTTCTCAGAAATAAAATGTCCGATTATTTTACAATACTAGTAACACATAAACTAATGAAAATCAAACTGATTAAGTTGCAATACAATTTTTGATTATAAATATAATAGGAAAATACAAGACTTTTTATGTTAAGAGAGCATTTCAATATTTATCATGCTAATATAAAAAATTTCAAAGTACCAGCTAATGATAATAGATATTTACTTAAATAGATACTTGGATTCAATACAAAAGAACCAGTAATTCCAAACAAAAAAAGTTAGTCTTTTCACTCCCAATTCTACTAACAATGCCATTTAACCATTATTAGTAGCCTGTAAAATATTGACAAATTCCTTATGTTTTATGTTAAGTATAAGTTATTAAGAAAAAAATGTTAACAGATACGGAGGATATGATTATGACAATTACGTTTTCGCCGTTTTGAAAAATTTAAAATAGTCAACTTTCTCAGAAATAGGTAAAAATAAGTGTATTATTGATTACAATATCTATAAACTTACGTCAAAAAAAGGTTAACGAAAGAATATGTATAATATATTTTCTTGTTTAATTAATGCTACATTAGAAAATGAAAAATATGCAGTAAAATCTTGGGTATTAATAAAAATCTGAAATTTTATTTCATTTTCTTCCTAAAAACTGAAGTACAAAATGATTTTAGATTTAGAAACGTTAGGTCTATCAAACTATTCAGTTTCAATAGGTCAGCAAAGAACAAGAAAAATTTTAAAATGGAAATTGAACTTATTTTTAATATAATGTTTAAAAAAGATAAAATGTTTAACTATGATAGTTTCATACATAGTTTATAATCATATCACTGATTATGACCTCTAATTAAAATAATGAGAGCATTGTACTTTGTGCTTTATACTTATCCATTCTATATTTTTAAAAAATGCTTCATATTTTATTCTTGATTCTAAAAGTTTAAGGAACTATTAAAAATCGCCTATATTCAACAAGTAATGATTTTATCTTTTTAAAATCTTTTCGCAATCTCAAGGTTACTCCAAATTATATATGAACATCATAACTAAATTATAATATAAAATAATTTAAATTCACAGAGATCAAAGTACTCAAACTTTTTGTTGGTGGATTTATTGGTGCAAGGCAAAAGCCATTTAATTTGGATTAATAAAATGGCTGATGTGATATACTGAGGCAAGCTTATGGTTTAACATTTGAAGTTTAAAAAAAAAAAAAAGGGAGATTGGTAGTAACTTTTAAGTTTCGAATATCCAAAATCTTCTTTATGAAATCAACCAGAACAGTCAACAGAAAAATATTCAGGAGTAGCCTTCACGAAACAAATTCTAATTTCAAAAAGTCAATCATTCATCAGAAAATGTGAATTAGCTGAGAATATCAGCATATTAAATTACAATAAGACTTCATATTACAGTATTTTCAATTAAAATTAGTAATGAATCCTTTTTTTAAATGATTGAAAAAGATTTCAAAATGAACTTACCATAACGTATGTATGTATGTAACCGCCACTAAGAAAGAATAGCGCAGAATAGCGATTCCACACACAGCACAACGACGGAAAATGAAATGGTGTAATGATGTTGAACGGACGAATCACAGATTACAGATCGTCATATTGATTGCAATAGTCAGTTGGAGCGAATCATTGAAAAACATATTAGATTAGTTGGCATCATTACGAATTGCTATGAATCAAGCATTTTCCTTTTAATTTGTAAGAAAAAAAATGTTGCACATTTTTAATATTTGCTTAATTCTTTCAACAGATACAAGAAATGTGATCGTAATAAACGAATAAGTATAAAATGCAACGATTTTTTCATATACTTATATTTCTTAAAAATGACTCGACCTGAACAATTTTTCACCCAAATTACTTATTTTTAAATTATTATTTGGGTATGTACTTCTTTATCTCTTCTACATCATAATAAAAGAATTAAAATCTATCTATAATCCTGATTTTATGCCACTACCAAGGCAAAGTGGGGCTGTAACGGATAACCAAACCAACATAACTCACCTCTTATGAACATTTCTAAACATGGCTTGTTTCAGATAAAAATGATTACGCATTATGTTGCAATTATTGAAACTCTTCAATTATTACAGTTATTGCATCAAGTAATATGTTGTAATGTAATAAATGAATTTCTTTAACTGTTGCATCACAACGCTTTTAATTTGGAAATCTGGGATCAGACCAGAGCATCTAAAAATACGCCCTGTAAATATTATAATTTAAATGGAAAAATATATGAGAAATTTTAATATGAAGAATCGTTGCTGTTTGCAACTAAAAATTTGTCGAGTAAACCAAATCAAAGTTCTAATTTGCATGAAATATTACATCTATTTTGAATCAAGACTAGAGTTTGAGTTTGATGTAGTTTACTGGCGCTAAAACCATTTTTGATTATGCAACGCCAGCCATAAGGTATATGCAAACATATGGTTTGAATCAAGACTAGAAGTGGATACAGGAGAGTTGGAGTCATACAATCTCTCCCCAAAAACTTTCACGTTATTCTGAAGTCTGGAAGAAATGCTTTTATATGCTTGATTGCATTTAAACAGTTAATCGGGCAATATATGATTATTTGGTTTAAACAATTTTTTGATCGAAATTGATTCAGTAAGAGAATTGAATAAATTGGTTTATTTTTAAGGTCTTACTTTTCCAAACTTCATTGATGAAAACTTTGGCAACTCAAGTGTAAAATCAAATAATTCATTTGAAAACTCTTCTAAAGTGACTTCGTGCAGTAATGCCTTTGATAGAATGATGGAAAAATATGTTTTTAAGAAAACAATAGAAACTTCTGGTTAAAATATTAGCGATAACCGCTGGATAGAGAGACATAACAGATAGTTTATGCTTTTAAGAAAACAGTAGAAATTTTGATTAAAACATTTGCGATAACCGCTAGATAGAGAGACATGAGATACCCTCAGTTTCAAGGATAATCGATAATTACCATTCACAGTTTTCTAGCATAAGTTCTAAGTGGAAGGTATGGCTTACTTTCAAGAAATTTAACCAATTTCTTTAACTTTGAGTATAATTTAAATCAAATCAGATTAAAAAGATTGCAGAAGTTTTTCATTTAAATGAATTTTTATTCAACAGAAATAATTTATTTACAAAAGCTGTTGGAATAAAAAATAAATAAATAAAAAAAATTACAAAAGTTCTTACGCGTCCGCTCGCTTTCTTTTTTATTTAAATACAATTTAATTTACTGCACACCCCCAACTATGATCACACATTATAATCAAACAAGTCCTGAGATAAATATCAATGCTGAAAATAAATTAACAGTTTACACACATAGAACAAAATAATTCAATGTAATTAAGTATTCATATATCTCAAAATGCACTTCAACAGCTCTACGGCTTCGTGTAATCAAAGTTCTATCCCAATTACAAGCGTTGTCATCTCTGCTGTCAGTAGCAGCATCTTTCTTGACCTCACTATTTGTATGCACTGAAGATCTTATTTCTCGAGCATGAATCTGTTCAATGGGACGTGTAATTTCATCGTTTGATGTTTCGAACCGCACTACTCGAGACCTTTTAACTTTACTTGGATAAACTTCAAGATCTTTATCCATTTGTTAAAATTATCTCTTCTTAGGATCTTCATTTAAGACAATATCCTCCGACTATTCTTCCTAAAAATTTCCCTTTTTATGTGGTTGCGATGAAACTCCCAAGTATTCACGATACCCGTTTCTTAAGTATTTTATGAAAGTTTGATGTTTCCGAAGTTTTGTAATATGTGATACCAAGTCTATCCAAATTCGGTACACCCCCATGAAAATATTTCGTTAAACAGTGATGAAGTGAGAGGAATAAGGTCATTGAGATCTTCCGATAAATATGCGAGAGGTTTTGAAAGGATTATTATTTCATATTCATATAAGATACTGATCATTTCTTTATAATACAAATGGGCACTCTCCCAAATTTTTCTAAGAAATTTCTTGTCAGTTTGAACCATTTGCTCCCTCAAGCCACCCCCACCAGAAAGCGGTGAGGGATAAGAATTTCAATAATAGTCTTTGAGTAGAAGTTTCTTTTTTGATTTGAAGGTTACATCAAGATTTCATGGGAGATTTTCGGCAGCAATGAAGTTCGAACCATTGCTAAATAACTAAAAGAGACGTGGAAATTTTTATCTTTCCCGTAATAATCCAACCGAGACGAGTTTCTACAATAATAAGATCATATGACAAGGAATGCATATTACCTGTGAAAAGATTCCCAGCATATCAACATTTCTGGTGGCAATGAGGTTTCATCAATGTCAAAAAATTGAATGCATTTATTTTTTTTAATTCCATAAGTCATTAACCTTCTTGCATACATGGAATGTGTCCACAAATAACCTGTTGGTCCAAAACTTGCATCTTATAAGAATAATTGTTGTGAAAGTTACTCACTGACAATTTATAGCAGTTATGTTGCTTAATGGAATTGACAGCAATAAATATTACATGCGTTAAATTTTCACTTAGTTTCACAGTAGTTTTCATTGGGTTAATTGTAGACTTCAGAATATAAGATTTCCGCGATCATATATCGAATAATGCTCTAACAGTTTTGCTTTTCTCACCCGCCTTAATTTGTTCCAATAATGCTTATAAAGGATTTGTGATCGATTTTGAACTACTAACGAGCTACAATTGCTAAGGGATTGCTACATTTTTATTGCTGGGTAAATTCTCCATAGTGTATAAGTTATTAAATATTTAAGGGCATATTATAAGCCAATATTTTTTCAGATATATCCTACATTGAAAATCAGCTTTACAGATACGAATACGTTGCCCAACCTTTAAATATAAAAAATAAGCCTTGCACTTTTAAATGTAGCACTTTTGTTCAAAAGACATTTCATGACCTTTGAAACAATCTCCAGAATTGTGAGCTTTACCATAGAATACACACGAATATCTTAAGCTGTTGGAGATGACATTTCTATTTCTTTATACTCTTATTTCCGATTCAAAGATTGATTTGAATCCACATTTTTCTAAAGAAATCCCTTCTCATTCCACTCGAAGAAACAATAGGAAGGAACGAATGAAGGTGTGTTCTACGGCGTATGCTCCAGAATCGTCGTTCTTAGCTTTTTCCGAGTAAACAATCAAAATTCACAAAAAGCACAACAGTAGCTTAAACTTTACCTCATGCCACCAAAAAAACCCCAAAATGGCCTTCCTCTTAAGAAGACCTTCATAAGAAAAGTCACAAATCCAATCAAACGAAAGAGGGACGCAGCCTAGCTTCACACGTAAAGAGTCTCTTGCTACTTCATATAAAGGACAAGAAAGAGCAATATGTTCGCAAGTTTCTGGAACCTTGCAGTGGGTACAATTAGGAGAATCGATTAGTCCACATTTATAAAGAATAGCATTAACTGGAAGAGTTCTAGAAATTAGTCGAAAAATTAATACCTCGTTTCGTCTAGACAAGTTGATTGTTTTTAAGTTAAAATTTTCCAGTCACTTGTACTTATCATAGTATTTAGAATTTTTCCATTCTTTATTTGGCTTCAGTCGGACAGCTTTGTAACTTGCCGACCTCACATCTTCAGGCGAAATCCAGTCACAGATTATTAGGGAGGTCAACGCCTGTTTGGCAGATGCTTTATACTCTGCATATAACCGTCGGATGGTATTAGGATCTAGACCACTGTGTTGGAATCCCAATTCGAGAGTCATTATGGCGAAATTCTGATATTCTTCCCAATTGACTGGAACCCTTGTCGATATGGTTTTGTCCAGTGACAAGTGCAAGAAAGCCTCCAATGTGGCACCACAAGGAAGCCTACTGTAAATATGGTTTGAAATAATAGAATTGATCTCGGTAATAGAACTGGATACATTTGTGAAACCGCAGGCAGAAAACTGATTGACAAAAAATGCAGTATTTTTCCTCTCGAATCTCAATTTTATAGTAATCTCATTAGAAATCTTGCTAAGAATCAGAAGAGGCGTCCATCTGGGGAGCCCGAAAGCGAAGCGAAGGATATTGTTCTGAATTCTTTGCAGAGTTTCATACCCTGCTTTATTCGTCATGCCAACCGTGTGAGCACCAAATTCGATCGCCTGAGTGATACAAGCATTGCAAATTTAAGATAAATGAGATGCAGTCACCCCCCACCCCCACCTTGGAGCAACCAGGGCCTTGATTACATTTAATTTCTTAAAGGCTTTGTTTTTGAGTTGCTCAATATGTGAACGGAATGAGGAAACTGCAGCAAACTCACATCTTCAGGCGAAATCCAGTCACAGATTATTAGGGAGGTCAACGCCTGTTTGACAGATGCTTATCTAAGAAAATGGATATTATTAGACCAAGGAATATTACAGTCTCGAAAAAGGACTTCGAAATCAGATGGAAATCTCCGAGAAGAAAGGTTAATTATTTTTCTCTTCTGTGGAGCAATATCCATGTGCCATTCCTTACACCAGCCCTCTAATTTGGAGACACAGAATCTTAACTTATTTTTAATCCGCTCTATGTTTGACTCCTTCACCAAGATGAAAATGTCAGCGGCATAGATAAAGTAAGTGACCTCATTTGGTAAAATATTATAAATATCACTCATGAAAATTGTAAAGAGTAATGGGGAAAGAACGCTTCCCAGGGGGAAGCCCCTCTACAAGACACAAATGCTTTACAGTCTTGAAAAAAATGCGCGATCCATAAAGCCAACTTTCCCCTTATTCCGGATTGTAGAATCTTGAGAATCAGGCCATCATGCCAAACGTTATCATATGCTGATTTTATGTCAAAGGAAATGCCACACAAACTTTTTCCGGGCTCTGGCTGTCAAAATTTTGTTTAGCAGGACTGCTGAAAGGCTGTCACTGCCTTTGTATAGTAAAAACCCAGCATGAAACGGGGAACAGAATTTTTTATTTAAGTAAAATCGTAGAAGCCGATTCAATATTATCCGTTCGGAAAATTTTCCTATAACAGATGTTAATGCTATGGGTCTGTATGATGGGACCTCTGATGAACTTTCCCCAGGTTTCAAGATTGGTATTATCTTTGCTATTCTCCAGGATTCAGGGACCGTATTGTTTACCCATAAGTTATTTAACACATCAAGTAATATAATCGTGTTTTCTTCCGAAAAGCATGACAACATTTTCTTATTAACCTGGTTTAAGCTTGAGGATTTATTTTGCGTTTTTGAGAGAGTGTATCGAAGCTCCTTAATGAAAAAAGAGCGGTTCAATCTTTCATATTGAACTGTTTTGGCAAATTCAACTGAGAAATACAAAGGAAGTCGTTCGTTCGGTGCTCTCTTCATTAAGCTATAGGCTATTGCTGAGTGAGCGGTGTCGTAAGAGTGACGCCCGAGTTAAGAATGAGATTATTAGTGCATGGGGACGCATTCTTGTTCAGAAGAGTTTTAATGATCCGAAAAGAGCAGTGTGAGGAGGCCACCTCCAGCTATGTTCCTTTCCAATAATTGCGTTTACGCCTATTCATATATTTTCTAAAAACTGAAGCCATATTCCTATAGGCGACCCAATTCGATATGGAAGGGTATGATTTTGTCTTTCTAAGAAGTTTTCTTTTCATTGTCTTCAGATAATTTCACTTTATATCCCACCAAGGAGAGTAAGAGTGACTAGACCAAGATAGAGAGTAAGAGGATGCAGTAACACTTTCCTGAAAAGTTTGAGTTAAACTGTCGAGGGACGGAAGTTGGCCCTGTCTTTGAATAAGCTCGTTTACCTTTCTAGAAAAAGTATTCCAATTTGTGTATTTGCGTGTATGAAGGGACTTCATGCCGATGTTGGTGATCGAGATTGAAATGGGGCAATGATCACTGTCGTATAGATCATGGGAAATCCCTATCCTAATTTTATTTTCTATACATGTTGAACAGGCCGACAAATCTAATAAAGAGGGGATTTGGATCCCTGACATCTGGTGAACTTGTTCGTATTAAGTAAGCACATTTGATTAGAGCTAATCCAATCTATTTTTAAGTAAAAATGGGTCCTATACACTCAGCCAAGATTCCTGCAATACCAGACACTGGGCAAGTGAAAAAGAGAGTTCGAGCAACCACGGGATCTTTCTTTTGATACCCCGGACATTCCATTGAATAAGATGCATTAAGAAAGAGAAAGGAAAGGGGAAGAAAAAAAATCTCAAGGGACTTAACCTATGTCCAATGTCTCTTCTTCGTCACTTAGATTATTTATTTCAGCAAGGGAACTTTGCTCAAGAACAAGACCTGGGCTATGAGAATGGCTGTAACCAAAATTTGAATCCAGCAATGCTATTTTATTATTTAAAGAGTCTATAGTCACTTGTTGATTTTCAATTATGTTGCGAATAGTATTATTCTCCTCTACGCTTTTGTCTCAGTTGTTTTGGATTTCCACGATGCGAGCCACGCACTGGCGGTTCACTTCCTGAACTTTTGATATTTCATTTCCCTGTGGAATAAGACCAGTAATCAGCTTTGTTAACACCTGAAGAGCCGATTTGAGTTCCGAAGCTTGTTTGTTGGTGTTATCAAGAATATGAACTGGCAAATCACTCTTGACTCTTGCGCGAAAGTTGGCGATGTCACTTATCTCCTTGCTTCCTACAGAGAGATGTCTCTGACCAAATTAATAATTTCATTTCCTATCGAATAGAATCAGAAATCCCTACTGAATGCGTCATGAGCCTCTTCACAATGAAAACATTTAGTGGGTGGAACACATTTCTCAGCATGTGTGCCCCCACAATTTTTACATCTTTGTTGTTTTCAAAACGAAGTTGTGTGTGTCCAAATTTCAGACACTTATATCAAGCACACTTTGGGGTTTTCAATAAAGCTTGAAACCTTAAATATTAACCTACCAAGCTTTATTTCTTCGAATAGCACAATTGGAATGGGATCTGATGTTCCCCTCTATTTGAACCTCACAATTCTAGCTGCAGTGATATTTTGAGCAGAGAGTTCGTCGTTGATATCTGCATTACTCATGTCAGTGTCGAAATTGCGAATAATATATTTGGCGACGTTGTTCGTATCAATAATTCTGACACAAGCGTTTGGAAAACTCGTAACAAAATTCGTCATCTTTTCAACTGAGATTAGATGGCGTGTAGCAAGAATTAATTTTTTTTGTTTATTTAGAAAAAAGCGTATTGTCACTTTGAGTGATGGGTTCAAATTTAGCGTTTATGTGAGTTGGCTTAATCCATGGGGACGAGCCTGTCTTGCTGTCTATACACAATTTTAAAATAGAACAGCCTCTTTGAAGTGCTATCCTAGCTTTGTCTACAATTGGGAACTCATTTGTCAAAGTATAATTGATTCTTCTATATTTGCAGAAGAAGCTCAGACATAGGGTCATCGGGTTTTCGCTTCGACATTCCAGACGAATACACTGGCTGGCATCTGCCAGACAGGAACAAAACATTTACAAACAACAAATAATCTTAAGCATAGAAGACTTACCTTTAAGTCTCTAAGAAAAAATACACCTTTCCACAACCACTTAACCCCCTGTGAAAAGTGGCGTCGAATACCAAAAATGGAAAACGCCTCCTTCTAAGTTTCCTCTAACAAAAGAAGACCGCAAAAACAAGGTAATAATTACCTTAACAACCACAACATGAAGAAAGAAATAAACTGAACAACCAGAAAGAACACAAGTCGCACCAAGGGATAATTCAAACGCGATAGCCAAGAAAACACAACCTTCTTCCTTCACTTCCAGCTGCCTTTTTCGAAGAATCAATAATTACAGTGATTATTTATCTCCAAAACAGTTTTTGTTCTCTTCATTAATCGTTGGATTTTGTGACCGGACTCTTAAATTCTCTGGAATACATGATTCCACCAGCATAAATAGCATGACAGCATGTCTCTTAGTGGTTACACCAATTAATTCCAGTGATCTTAAATGTGACTTCAGTTCATCATTAAGTATCATGCTATCTAATTTAGGTTTAATATTGATAACATTTTTTAATCACTAATGGAAACAATTTCCTAATATAATATTGAATGAGTAGCTCTTCGCAGCTCAATCTTGTCTTCCAGTTATCGATAACCTTGGCGTAACTTGCAGAAGTTGGTGGTAATTAACAATAATTCTCATTCTCTACTGCATAAGATATTGAAATTTATCTTCATCTTCGGCGATAACATTCTCGTGAATTCTACTAAATTGGTCTCAGAAGCTGAGTCTCGCTAAATTGAAATAATTTTATTTTGGGAAGTTTCAGTTTTGTTTTATTGACATTCATTGATATCAGCACTGCACATGGAGAGAAAGGATTTTCAAAATTAGCTTTTGTTCGAAGCCGGACAGTATTTAATTTTCCCGATATTCCCTAATCTGTTAGTATTACATATCATAATTAACAGAATTTGCATCTATTAATGCACTACATATATTGCCATCATATTTCACCAAATTAGTAGAATTTCTTTCCAAGCATGAAAGTCTTATTTAAATATCTTCTTTAATTACTTCATTCTTATTTAAAGCTGTAGCTCATCATAATGATTTTTAAAGTTTGTTATGATAGAGTTTCGTTTTCTTGATTAAAATTTTTATATCTTTAAAATAAATAATATGTTCGATACGAACGTTTCCTACAAACCTTAAATTCTTAATAACCGAGGTAATCACAATATGACTTGCTTTCAAGAGATTTAATCAATTTCTTAAATTTTGAAATTTGTTCAATTCAAATCGAATTTAAAAGAACATCAACCGTATGTTTTTTCCAGTCGGCTGAATTTTCATTCTACACAAATAACTTATTTACAAAATCCGTTGACATAAAAATTCAGTAAAATAAATAAAAGAAAAAATTGCAAAAGTCTTAGTGCATCTTCTCATCTTCTTTTTCGATTTAATTCAACTTGGGTTATCGAGAGGAGGACAGAGAGACATCATCTGACATCTTTTCTTTATGGAAGTTATTTGAAGCGCATAATCCAAAGAAATGCCAAGAATTGGTATAGTAAATTGAAATATATTTATACTTTCGTTTATTTTGGTACTACTAAATGCTTTTCTATGTTGAAAACATACCCAACATTATTCTTAAACATCAATAATTCATTATAATTATTACCATCTTATAAATTCTTATGTTCAAAATGTAAATAAAGTCAAATTTACTGACATCTTTTTTTATATTTAGAGTCGTAACCAATATATTTCTTATGATAGCTCCAAAAAAATATATTATGTTGAAATATATAATAAATATTTTAATTAAAAAAATAATACATTACTTTTTTAGATTTTTAAAATATTTTCTCAAGAAATTTTTTAAATAATAATTAGCATTAATACTTTTTTTGTTTCCTGCGAAAATTAAAGTTTTGAATATCAGCTTTAATTTTCCATTTAAAATATGGCCTTACCGCGTATAATGGCATTGCTTTATGAAGGAGTATCGGGTACTAGGATTCTTGGATGCGATTGACCAATCTTAGTTATTAACATGATAATAAAAAAACAGAAATTGTGGTAAAGGTAAAAAATGATAGATGCGATGCTAATTATTAATAGTGTTTTATTAAACTATTAGAAGGGACATTGTACAGCCCCACTAGAAATAGTGTGTAGCAAACAGCACAAGCGAGCTCGCGTTATTTTTCCAGTTCCACTTCTGGCTCATCAAGACACTGCAGTTAGAAAATATACAACGCTACAACTGGAGCTCGCCAGCTTGGCGAGTTGGCAGTAAAGTACTTACCGCTTCTTATTCCACTGTTCCACCAATTTCTTTACATTTTTCAAACATATTTTTTAATTCTTTTGTGTTCAGAATTCAACATTATAAAGGAATTGATCTTTAAAAAGAGATTTCCCGAATTGATAAATAACATAATTAAGAATTATTTTAAATACTCATTTTACATTCTGCCATTGATTGATGGATTGAATGAGGGGGTTAAGGGATTTTTAGCAACAAAGGCTGATGCAAATAAGAAGTCAGTATGACCAAATTTTATATACAAGACTAGTGAAAGCAGATGTTTTCTTGCCCAGTAAATTTCTACCACAGCGAAGTTTTTGCACCAATATTTATACATGACTCAATACAGACTTTTTATCTCTGACTGCGCTTAAATTCAAAAGAATTGTAATTATTCTATTAAAGCTAAACGATTAAAATTAATTAGTACATCATCATTTGAATATTACTAGATTTTTTTTGAGAGCTTTAACCATTTTTTAAATTTTTTTTATATCTATCCTGTTTTTGAAATATTGAAAATGAAATATATATCAAAAGAATTTGGACATTCTAAAAAAAGGTATGTTAATTGACATGATCTTTCGAATGCTTTTATTATGGAATACGGATATCAAGAAATATTCCAAGAAAAATTTGAACAGACAATTTTACAGAATTATTTGTGAACTGCTCAAAGCGGAAAGGCTAGATAATGCTGCTTTATTTGATAAATGTGCGATGAGCTATTTAGATATTATTTCTTCTTTAAATGATACAAGATTAATAATTTTTAAGGATGGAAGAACTTATTATAAGTTGGGTCAAATACATTTTGTTTGAAAATCTAAATCTTCAATTATTGGAAGAAAATAACAAAAAGAATCTTGTTGAATTCAAAAACGAATATACAACATGCGAGAAATAGAAGTGATAAAGAATTTAACACATGCAATATAGTGAATTATTGAAATTATTAATTAAATGATTTTATTATCTGTCTAATTGTAAAGCAACTTTTTCTTGGGGGGGGGAGGGAAAAATGAAGCGAAATGGAAATTTCCATCTGTATTCAGTTGTTGGCTATTAATGGGATATCGATTAATTTTAATATATTTATCGTCCTCGTTTTATTAGTAAATGACATTTCATCAAGGAA
>JAPMOR010123482.1:33256-57883 GCA_026543865.1 Argiope aurantia
CGGTCAAGCATGTGTTCAGAACGCTTAAATGCACTTGCTGTATTAAGCATCGAAAAAGAAATTGCAAAATAAATAATTGTAGTTTTTCTGAAGTAATTGATGTATTTAACAACAAAAAAAAACGCATTTAATAAATATGCATTAATAATATATGTACAGATTTGTGTATATATATATATATATATATATATATATATATATATAATATTGCTTTACAAAAAATTAGGGCCCAAATGACTTCTTGCACCCAGGCCCCTTTAAAGAGAAAGTCGGCTCTGGTTATCATGTTAACTTACATTCAAACAGTGAGACAGACAGTCTTCCTCTGAATGGATTTTATTCAAAATTTGATAGGAATATGCGAATTTGGTGTAAAGCTCATATACCAATTTTCATCCGTCTAGAACGAAGAGATTCTGAGTTATATTTGTCTTAAGCAGACAGACATTTTCTAAAAATGCGTTTCTTTTTAAAACTCAGGGAGGTCTAAAACACGGAGATACTTCAAAATCTCGAGTTTGAATTTTTTGAGATTACAATACTTTTTCTATATTAAGTACACGAGAAAGAAAAAAATATATATTAATAAATTTCGGTACGCAGTTTCAGCATTTCATGCATGTCAAATTTTAAACCAAATTACTTAACGCTTTCACCCTCTGTCGGTCTCTGCATTCGCAAACATATGAAAGTGATAGACTCAAAAGCATAAGTCTAGATAAATGAAATTTGATGTGTGATCTTGTCGCCTAAAACTGTAATTATGAGTCAATGTTCGGGCTCAGACGGTTCACAAAACACATTTAAAATAAATATTCTGAGTCCACTCCACCCCACCTCACCCCAAACGTCCACCCGCTGGTGTGGTGTGGTGTGGAAAGGGGGTGCCAGCTCAGGTGTCGTCCTCGTCATCTGACCGGGGTTCAAAATTAAGAGGTCCGTCCCAAAATAGCCCAAGTGTTGCTTCAAACGGGACGTTAATATAACTAAACCAAACCACTCCACCCCCTCCTTCTCTATATTACGCAGCACAAAACGCTCATGTACGGGAATTCGAATATGAAAATCTGCTGCGTTCATGGTATTGTTCATAATCGACAATTTTTATGGCAAAAGAGAGCTGAAATAATATCTTTAGGAGTATGCGAGAAAGTTTCGAGGAGACAGCTGCTGATTTATACTTTAAAATGAATTCAAGTAAATCAGGATCAAGGTAAAATGACATATTAGTCAGAACGATGATCTAATAAGCATCTAAATTGTATTTTTATACTTCAGTAAAATTTGACAAAAAGGAATAGACATTTCAAGAGTCCAGCTGGAGAAAGTAAAATATCCGATATACCGGATTAATCCGGATCACAATCAACCGTGATGAATTTACATTACACAATCTGCTTCGTGGCAATTGCACAATCTTCGCTATGCGAGGAATGAGATGCTTCGTAACTCAAAATGGCTGTTATTTTCTTCCGTAACTTCATTTCAGATAATAATTGAAGAAGCGATGATAGAGCAAAAGATGCCGCAGAATTGGGAATTCTTACCCTGAAGAATTCCGCTTGCGCCGGCCTGTTCCATTATTCTTTTTCACATTTTATTCATTTCAGATTTATGTCAACAAATTCCGTACTGAATCAGATTTCGATCGTCGTAAACAAAATTCCGCACAAAAAAGATGCATGAAAAGCAGTTTTTTTTTTAGCCTGAATATTTTTCTTCATTTCTTTTTTAATGGATGTCTTTCGTCAGTATTTGTATATTATAAAGATGAGATTAGAGACATGGGATAAAATGTTATACATTATAGTAAATTCAATGAGAGTTGTCTCCCCAAAACTTTCTCGCACAATCTGTAATAAACTTTTCATGACAGAGAACGCCTTACATGACACCGACTTACAATAGTTACGAAATATAAATTTTTCGCATTGTTACTGAATCTATCCTATCATCCTTGGCGAATTATTTGGCGATAAATCCCTGGCATGCTGCTAATAATAGCATTTAAAAATCGAATTTGTGTTTTATACATGTTTTTCTCAACCGATTGAAACAAAAATTTGACACAAAACTGCACTTGTAGTCAAAAAATTCCAATCCAAATTTGATATATTTAATCCATGGCATTTTTGAATTATCGCATTCACATGTTTCTGAAAGCAACAGACCGACAGACAATTAATCCATAATTAGATTTTGTGCAAAATTTGACAGATGTTTATACTATGTTTGTTAAATATGTGTATCAAATTTTATCTGTCAATCTATCTTCATCTTGTAATTATTGTGTTGACTTATATTTGAACAGCCAGACAGATAGACATCCTCTGAATGGATATTGCTCAAAAGTAGATAAAAATTTACAAATTTGGTTAAAGATCATATACCAAATTTACTCCATCTAACTCAAACCATTTTGGAGTTATCTTTGTGACAGACCTTTTTCTGAACAGTATGACAGATTGTCAAACTGTGTGCACTTTTTTTATAAAAGGTTTCCACAATTTTGGCCGTTACTGCAATAGAAGCGTTCTGTCAAAACTACACCGATTCCGCATTTCTGTCATGAAGATCTTCTAAAGCCCTGTTATCTTGAAATTGCTTGGAATCTTGACTGAAAAAGATAAAATTCCGTTCCACTTCTATCCGGTGGAAAAGGGGTCTGATCTGAAGGTTTGAGAAGAACGCTCATTGCGATAACAAAACATAATTGCTTAACATAATTACGGTTTTAGTTAATCTACGCAAATAAGAATTCATGTCTTTTTGCATGTATTTTATACAAATCTTTAATTTTTGTTCGATCTTGATGAAATTTTGTGCTTGAATTCTTCGAGACAAGAAAAAGGTCATTGTATATTTTTCAGAGTTCGAGAGTTCAAAAACATTATTTCATGAAAACTAATTTTATACCATCTGATTAAAAAAAAAAAATAGAATTTCGATGACACCAGTCTCATTTCCATATAATTTTTCTCTAATTTTAATTATTTTTTTTAAAAATGAACTTTGATACACAATCTGTGACGATGTTTTTGATGTATTGGTTTGGAATTCAATCTAATACCATTTCCCATCAAACCATTTCAATCGCGTACTTTTAATAATGTTAAAAATTAATATAAAACGCTCTTTTATTGAACGTTAACTTCTAAGTGTCGTTTCCATTTTCGCTTTCAATTCGTAGTTTATAATATACTTCTTAATTTGCACACGCAGTAATTTGTAGCAGATTTTTTTTTCAAAACCGTAGTTTTTGCCTCTTATCAAAAATGAAATTTTAAATAAATGCATTCTATATAATTAGCTTATAGTCAAAAAGCCAATATTGCTGCAGACAAATCGATTCTTATGCCGGGTTTACACTCGGCCAGTTATAAGACAGCAAGTAGGCAGCGCATACGTAGAAAGGGACTGATTTATGTTTGCTACAACTTAATAAGAAAGATTAAGGCATTCCATGCTTGGCTATAAATTATCATTTTGGTGTCCCTGAATTTTTCTTTTTCACTGTTTGTCGTATTAAAAGTATGGATATTTACACAAAGAAACAAAGTAAAATAAAAAAAAAAGGTCAACATACTTAAATTTGAAAGACTATAGAAAATAAAAAAGCAAATAAAATGAAAAAAAAAGATAAATTTTCATCAGAAAGAACAAAGAGCAAAAAAATGGCGGAATTAATCTGTGATAAGTGATCAATTTTTTCATGCTACAAAACCCCGCCAAATTCTGCAAACGCATGCGCAGTAAGAAAAATAATTGTAATAAGATAATTAATTGTCCTGTCGGGATAATTACTTGCCATAGACTGAATAGCATTTTCCAACTTTTCTACGCATGCGCTGCCTACTTGCCGCGTTATAACTGGCCGAGTATAAACCCAGCATTAGAGACAGTCATCAAAATATAGAAATAAAATTTATATTATAATTAAGGGAAACTTTATCAGATCTACAAAGTTTCTTTATTTGAACTTGCCTTATAAACATGCACTCTGAATAAGATTATCTTTATGTAACCCTTTCATTACTTTACCCGGCCAACTGACATGCAAATTTTGCCCCGAAAGAGCCGGTTTTTGTTTAAAATGAAAAATGTTGGATTTTAAGTGAGAACATCCTAGGGTGACAACTCGTTTTATATCTTTTACCCCACATTTGAAACAGAAGAAGGATAGAATTTGCACGGCCGATTGGGCCGGAATAGTTGTCAAAGAGTTAAATATTGTTAAACTGAATCATCTGAGTAACATGAATGATAGCGATATTCCTCACATTTAACTATATAATATATAACAATATAACTCATATTTATTAATGTATTAAAAATATGTTTTCATTCTATTTATTATCTGTTTTTTCCTTATAATCCATAATTATATATTGTACGGAATCTTGAAAATTATTATTTTGCCCAAACTTACTCCTTTCTTGAGCGCGCCAAGCGTTTAGTACCAACATTTCATTTTGCTAATCGATTGGTTGATAATTAAATTACAGAAATATTAAAATATTTTAGTAAAGTCGAGTGCATGAAAGTTGAATACGCTAGCAGACAAGGAAGGGGGAAAAAACGATCTAATTTTATCTAAATTCCATCTTAATAAACATGAAACTCCACTTAAATAATAGCGATGTAAAGGCAATTCACTGGCCATTTTGGTGCTGCAATTTCGATATGTTTGGATTTGGCCGAAGGAATTGAAAACAGTGAAATGGTGAAAATGATCGTTTTGCTTGGCGACATTTTGCATGTAAATGAAAGAAGCATTCAGAAGTCACTTGGCGTCTTTTGGCATTAAATCAGATAACTTTTATCGCTACGATTGACTTTTTTTACTCCAAGACTTTTTACTATCTCTTGAAACTGAAACTCTTGAAGTATTCCTATTTAAAACAGTCTAAAGAAAAACCGTCTTTAGCCAACCTGTTATTAATTAGATCGCCAAATATTGGCGAAAAAGAATGTCATAAAGTTATCCTGATTATGAATAATCTTAATAGAGCAGGGGTCCATGGCGTATTATGGTTCTTTATGCCTCTAAGCAATGGGCATTAACAGGAATCTTTTTTTAACAAATTCCTCAATTTAGCATCACATTTCTAAGCATTTCTAACATATTAATGATTTATTTTAAATTAATAATTTTTATTTTATTAATTTATTTCTCGTATGCGAAGTATAAAGTACTGTAATCGTTAAAAATTCGAACTCGAGATTTTGAAGAATCTGCACGTTTCAAAGCTCCCTGAGTTCGAAAAACATATTTTCGGATAAATCTCTGTCTGTCTGTCTATGACAAATATAACTCAAAAACGCTTTGAATTAGATGAATGAAATATGATTTGTGGTCTTTAGATCACATTTATAAATTTCTATCAAATTCAGAGAAAAATCCGTTTAGAAGAAGTCTATCTGTTTCAATATAGGCTAACTGGATAATGCAGAGAGTTAAATGGTTAAAATTGGGTAAACAGATTTAACATCTACTTATCAAATTTTGAACCAAATTCAACAAAGGTTTGTACATATATGCGTGTGTACTTTCAGAAGCATCTAAACATGATGATTTAAATATATCAAATTTGGTATGTGGTTTTGTGACTACAATTGTTATTCTGCGTCAAATTTTGATTTCAACCGGTTGGGGAAAAAAAGTCTAAAAACTACATCAAATGCACTTTGTATTTTTCACAAAATTATATTTATAAATAAATTTTTAGCAGTTCCTTTTTTTTTTTTTTTTTTTTTTGGAGGGAGAGGGGGTCATAAACTCCTTCCGAAAGGAACATGTGCTGATTGCTTCAGAAAAATTCTTTACCCCAAGAAGGAAGTAGGAACTTTATAAGCTGGAAACCCCTGTAATAGAAGATCAGTCCCTTGTAGAAATCAAATATTTGTTATCATATAATAATACAGTCAACTACTTTATAAACTGTGAGTCGTCAGTCAATTTGTGATGGATCTCGACATATATAACTTTCCATAATTTGCAAAAATGTGAAGTGGACTTTAAAAACTACATCAAATCACACATTGTATTTTTTGAAAACTTTTATTTATAAAAATTATTATTAATTATTAAGTATTTTTGTTTTATTAATATTATTATTAATAATATTTAATTATTATTAAGTTTTTTAATTTTTTTTGTTTTTTTTTGGTTCAATTTTTTTTATAAGACCGTGAGTTGATTGTTTCTGAAAAATTCAAAACACCAATAAGAAAGTAGGAGGTTAAAAAGTTGGGGACCTTCGTATTAGAAAATCAGTTCCTTGTAAACACACCCTTGTAGATCCTTTGTTATCATGCAGTAATCCTGTCATAGTAACGGCATAAATTAATTAGCATTTTAAATGGCATTAGAATGCAAATCTGGTAGATAATTAGAGATGCCAATGTTTGTCACAAACATCAGAACCAATTCTATCAACTAATAAAATTAATTTATCTAGAGAACTTATGGTAAAGAATTTTAAGATGGAAACTTCATTTTTACAAAATATTTCTTTTAACATGGAAATATTTATAAGTTTGGGTACATTATGTATATTAGAACACACGTGATCTAATATACGTGATCATTCAAAATGCTCCAAAGGTCCGTCCGTCGAATCTATTGCTAACACATTTGGCACGTAGTTACTTCTAGAGTAGTAATTTTTAGGAGAGAAGAATTAAACAAAAAATTTAATTAGATTTTAAATAAAAGTTTTAATGTTTTCCCCCAGTAGCTCCGAAATATATTATTGCTCAAAAATCATTTGTACACCATTTTAAAATTGAATTAATATTCTTGCATAACCCATATATCGTTTGTCGATTCTCTAAATAAACAGAAAAATTACTGTTTGTTCTGGAAAATTTTCATTACATATAACTTAACTTGATCGGCATCGATAATAATAATTTTATTTTGTATGTGTGAGATAAACTCTGCATAATATGTGCAATTTGCCGCAGACAAAATATTATGTATACTGAATGACAATATCCTGTGTAGATAACTATTCATTAATGAAGGGAAAAAATAGCGCTTGCACTAAATATTTTCGATTCCATTTCACTCGCATTGATTGGTATCAATCATAATATTTATATTTTGTTTGATATATGAACGATTAACTCCGGATGACATGTGCCGTTTACTGTTTGTCTTTTATAAATTTTAAAATATAATTCTTCGAGCAAGTGCACACATTAAGTTAGCGAAGTTTCATAGTAATCGGTTGAATGGTACGGCAGCGCATAATATACGAACAAGCAAAAATTCATTTTTTATATTCTAGATGAGTAAATTTTGAAAATGAAATAAAGATAAATGTATCACGCTGAAAATAATATTTTCTTACGATGTTTCGAACTAGATTTTAAGATCCTCTTTAAATTTTTGCTGAATATTATGTTTCTGCTTAAAATTCTTTCTTTCTTTTTTCTTTCTTTTCTTTTTCTTTATTTTCTTTTTTCTCTTTTCTTTTCTTTTTTATTTGAGTCATTCTTCTATTCAAATTCCATAATGTAGATAGAAACTGCTTGTTCTGAGAACTACAAATCCCTCCCCCCCTCTAAATCGTTTAGTACATTGAAATGACATAATGGCCTGGTTGCCTCAGCATGGGGGATTGGTGGGTATCAAGTTCGTAACTCGAGTGCACTGAAGATACGCCGCGTAAGTCGGCATGATGTGAGCTAAATCTTTGATTGAAGGCTAAATGTCCTATTGCTTATATGGCGAGGAACTATGAAAAGGGGTTGATGGTTCAACCGCTCTTTTTTTTTTTTTTTTTTTTTTTGCAACCAATATTCAATATTAGGATATTTACTCCCAACAACCCTCCTGTTGATTCAAATGCGGACATCAATATAAATATATCAAACTTTGTTTTATCAATAAAAATTCAATTTTCATTTGATAATAATAAGACAGTGTTAGATAAACTAAAAAACTAATTTTCGAGTTTTTTTTTAAATAATATTTTAAATACTTAAGAAAATATCTTATTTAGCCCTATACGAATAATTCAAAATGAGAATTTTTATTAAATGTTTTTAAATTAATAAAATTTTATGCCTTTTTCATTTCACAAATATTATTTTTGAACATCTATTTCTATTAAATTATTTGGCATTAATAATTTCTTATATTATTTTAATTAATTACACGAATTCTCAAACTATTCGATAAAGCTACGCATTAAAGATTTCAAAAATGCATGGGATTCCTAAGAATTTCATTCTTTATATAATAAAAAAATGTGCTTTATTCCATCCAAAGAAAAATTACATGCATTGTTTGAAATTTTTAAAAAAAAATCTGTAAGAATTATTGTTTGCCAAGGTTAAGTAAAACACGAACAGTTATAAAAAAATCATACTAAACATCTGGAAAAGTTTTATTTCTTTTCTTTCTAAAGACCGGATGTAATATTTTAAACCCGACATTGTTTTCTATGATATAAATGAAATAATAACTCTTAATAACTTAACACCAAATTAATTTTCAGTAAATTAAAATTATGTCAACATTCCTAAATCAAAAGTTGCATTCAATTATCAACTTGAAAAAAATACTGAGACATTTTACTTCTAACTAATCTATTAAATTAATAAGCGCTCAAATGAATTAATTCAAACTTATCACATGTGGGTCACAATGAATACGAAAGAATCGCTATCTTGGCGCCACTTGGCGACGATATCAACCTAATTTAACGAGAGTTCCAAGCGTGCGATAAGCATTCCAGCTCCGGATCGTCGCAGGCATGCTGATCACCTTAACGCGACTAAAAGAAGCCACCAAGTCTTATTAATTCAAGAAATAATAAATTTTTAAAGAACTATTCATCATGAATTATAAAATCAGTTTCGTAGTCATTTCCTTAATTTTTTACCTCAGAATTCATTCAGGTGAGTTTTTATCGATTTGTTTTCTATAATTTTTTTGTATTTTAAAAAATGTTTCTTGAACTGCATTTTTTAAAAGAAATTGGCAATGTTAAAATAATGCAAACGATAAATTATTTATTTAATTTATAATTAAAGGAAATTGGCGATATTAAAATAGTTCAAACGATAAGTGATTTATTTATTTTTTGTTTAATGTGTTAAATTCGGAAATTTTATTGATTGAAATTTAAAAATTTTATTGATTGAAATTTAAAAATCTTATTTATTGAAATTTGAAAATTTTATTTAAGAAAGAAATCATTATTTTCATTTCAATTAATTTTATAATACAGTGCACTAGTTAAATTGAAATTTCAGAACTGTTATTGGAAAGATTTATTAATAAGAAATTCAGAACTTAAAATCTTATTTCTTTAAATTCGAAAATGAAATTAAAGCTCTAAAATAACAAATATTTTTTTTTATTTAAGAATGAAATATAATAAACTGAAATATAATAAATCTCTTTCATTCTGTTTAATTATAGAATGCAACATATTAATTCAGTTGAAATTTCAAAATAATAATTGAAGCACATATTATTTGATCTGAATTTCACAAATATAATTTTAGAATCGTCACATCATTTTATTTACACAAATACTTTTATACTATCGAGATATTCTTTTTATTGATTTTATTAGATGATTTAACAAGCTTTCCGTTGATTTGTTACATATTTTTTTGAAGCTGGTAATTTAGTTAAAATGAAAAACATTATTTAAATTTATTATTTATGTTTAAAAGCATTTCTTGAAACATAAATAATTCTCGTAAAAAAGTTTTAGAATTTTTGTTTTTTATTACAGTACTTACTACCTTAGAAAATAAGATATATTGTTGAATTTTAATATTTGTATAATATTTAAAGAATTCTTTGTGAAATTCAGTAAATTATTTAAGCATGATCCTGCGTTGTGCAAAAATTCCCCCCTCCCTCTCCTTTTTTTTTTTTTTTTAAGAATCAAAAAATGTAGCGAATTGGGACAAGAGTAAGGCCGTGATTTCTCCGCACAAAGCTATTTAGTCAATAGCTTTCGAAGTATAATCCTTCTGAAAACATGTTGCTTTTTCTACCTATGCAACTTGTTGACGGATTGAGTAATTTTTGTGACTTTTAGTGTAAGCAGAGTATAATATCGGATTAAGTAATACTTCTCTAGACAATTTTCTAGTTGAAATTGTGCTTTTAGAGAAGCTTTTATCTTATTGCATTTGGATCTTGTAAATGAATATTTAATTGATAGTGATTGATTTAAAACTGATTTGTTTATAATTTTGCTATTTGGATTGGCTTCATCAAATCCAAATAATAAAATTGATAAGTTTTTGATTTGATAGGTTGCAGTATAAGATGGAAAAGTACTAAATATTTTAAAAACATATTCTTGATTTCTAAATTTAAACATTTATTTAGTTCAACATTTTCTTACAAGAATAATAAATCTACGATTATGACATAGAAGAAATGGAACACATCGGTTTTTGATACTATTTTTCAGCTGTATTCATAAAACAATTTTTATATAATTTTTCTTTTTTGAATGATTGTCGACTTTTATGTCCTAATTGGGAAATTTAGGATAATTTTTTAAAATGAAATTGCTTTGAAAATAAAACAGAAAATTTTCTTAACTTATGCGATAACTAGTTTTTTTGGAGTATGCTAATACAATTTGTTCTTTTATTGTATTAATTAATTAGAAAATTGATTTTTTCTTCAATTGGATATTATATAAGAAGAAATAAAATTTTAATTTTTAGAATATTCTGTATTTTTATAATCAAAAATTAATTTAATGGAGAAATGAAAAATTAAATAAAAAAAATTTTTTCAATGGTAATCTGCTAAATTTAATCTTTAAGAGACGTCAAAATCTGAAAATCGATATTGTATCGAAAGATACGCCTAGAAAAGAAATGAATTAAAAAAATTATTGCATTTTTAAAAGGCAGAATTTTTAAATGCAGGTTAAATTTCTTCAATGTCAGAGAATTCGCGTGACCATTTGAGATTCGCAGACAGATTCTAAATCTCTGTTTTTAAAAGTCTATCACAGATCGATATATAAATAATTTATCTGAGTGAAATGTATTTCTGTAATTAATACAAATTAATAATCACATATCAAATCTAAATTAACATTTGAATATTCAATTAAAATATTTTACAGTTCATGACAGAATATCTAGTAATCCCGATTTCAGAAATTTTTGTTTTCTCAACATGAACATAAAGCAAACGATTTGCAAAACTTATTTAACAATAAAGAATAATACAATTTAATATCATATTAATTTCTTTCTTTTGTTTAAATGCATCTAGATTCCGAAGAAAGAAATATAAACATTGAACTCTGAATGTTTTTGTTTAGTCTTTCACATATATTAATAATTGTTAGAATTATTCATACCGAGTTTCCCAAAATTTCCGGATAGGCTCATTTTACATTATTCCTATAAAATATTCTTAAATGATTCACAGTGAATAATTTGGATTGCTTAATTATCCGTACTAAATTCATTCATAACAACGTTATCAAATAACATTGCACTATTGGATATATTGTCGTATTTTCCAAGCTCCTAATCCGCATTCAAAACAAAAATTGTGGTTGTTTTCACTTATCTGAAGCCTCATTAAATTTACGAGAAGTATTTTTCTTGCCAAAAAAACAATTCTGGATTTGCTTCAAAAAGATAACACAAGCACGTCTTCGAGAAAGGAGAAGCACGGGTGATAAAAAATAAGGAAAATAGAGTAAATTTAGACAAGAAAGCGAACGCCACATAGGAGTTGAATGGTCAGAATTTTGACTTTCTGGTCAAATGATTTTCGTTTATTTGGCAATTTTATCGAGTACCAGTTTATTCGACATCTTTTTTTTATTTTATTTTTCTTTGGTGTCATGCTCTATATAATTTACAATTTACTTATTGAAATAAGAAGTAATTGGTTTCACCGATATCGTTTCTTTTCATGTTTTTCTAGAATAAATTAGACGTGGTTGATTACGGACAAAGATAATGTATATATAGAAAGAGAGAGAGAACGTCTGTATAAAAATAAGTGAGATAATTTAAAACCAACTAAAAAAGCTTTTTATTTTTAAAAAATAATTTAATTCATTTAAGCATCGAGCAATTTAAATTTAATTTTCATTTATTATTTTGGAAGGAAATATATCGCAATTATATCTCATTTTTGCCATAAACATATTTGGTATAATGATTTTTTCATAAGATATTGAATTCGTAAGAAGCTTCATTGCAATGAAAATCTACTGTAAAATACTGCTGCCATTCTATTGGAAGAAAAACATTATTGGATAAAAAAAATTCATGATTTAATAACTTTTAATATTTTTATGAATATGATATTAAATTTTTCAAATTGATTTTATTCTTTAATGAAAACATTTTTTGATAGAATATAAACATGATATTTCAATATTTATATAGCTACTAAATTTCGAACACTGTTACTTGTATATTTATTTCTTTAAAAAAGATTTTTTAAATTCAATATTGAAGAATTTTCTAATGAACGTATTCTGATAGTTCGCTTAAAACAAATAAAAGTACCCTTTACTTGATTACTTATGATTTTTTTACTTTTAATATTTAAGAATTCTTTCAGAAAGGTGGTTTTAATTATTCTGAATGAAAGGAAAACTAAATTCTTTAATTTTCTAATCATTTTTCATTATAGCAATTTTGTCCAAATCTTTTCTCTGAAATAAAAGATCCAGAAGTTATAACTTTAATTGAATATCATATTAAATATTCGTTTGATTATCTAATATGAGGTTTCGAATTTGTTTTAAAGTTTTGAGAAATTCGTTGATGGTTTTGTATTTCTATAAATTTGTTTTAATATCTTTTAAAATCAATTTTTTAAATTTGTTTCTGAAGTAAAAGAATTTGAAATTATTTTAATTTCTATTAAATATAATTTTAAATAAGATTTAAATTGGATTGTCATGAGATTTCAGTATTTTTTTTTAATAATTGAGGAGCTTTGTTGATTGATGTGTATTAGCATTAAAAAATTGTAGATGCTTTGCTAAGGAATAAAAACGCTTTTGATGCAGAATTTCAGCTGCTTCTATTTGCGCTGTAACATCCGGAAGTTTTCCCAAACACAAACATTGGGTCAGTGCCTGGAATTCAAGGAAGAAGCTAATTGCAACTCTGTTGCAAGGATTTAAATAGTATTATCCCACTTTCTACTTTCTAACCATTTGATGCCTGAAAGAACAAGCTGACACCATTAACTGCTTTCATTTTCTGTCAGGTGTTGCTAATTGACAATGCGCATGCGCTCACTAATTGTGCATTAGAACGCAATTGACCTGCTATAATAAATATTGGTTCTTAAGTTTTAAAAACAAGGTCAGAGCAGATCAGATCAAATTTCTATCGCAATCAGTTAAAACAATGTAAATCGTTCTCAATTCACTATTTCAGTCATCTTATTATGTGTGACTTTTGTTGGATGCAGTTATGCATTCAAAAGAAAATTACCTAAAATGTACCTAAAAATATGATTTAATGTGAAATTGAATCGATTACATTTCGTTTTATATTAAAAAAGATAATTCGATTTAATTTTTGAAGTATTGGTTAAATTAGTTCATTTTTAATGAGAGAAAAAATGAAGTTACTTTTCCAACTTTTATCATGCATGTAAAGTGTTTAAAAGTTCCGGAATAGCAGAGACTGACCCAATTTTTGACTGGTTCTAGAATTTTAATGAAATATGGTACTGAAAGTCATCTTTTTATTAAAGCATTACGTGAACTGCATATTTAAGGTCAAGGATTTACTTTATAATAAGGAACTCTCCGTGCATGCTGAACTACCGGACGTCACCAGCTGATGACTGACCTTGCATAAAATGCTTGACAAAAATTACATTCTTGCAGCGAGTGATTGATTGGAATTTCTGACTACCATTTATGGTGATAAGTAACATTCTTGGAGCACGCAGAATCCGATAATTTTATAAACAAAAGCGCTAGTGAAGACAGTTAGGAATGCTCCTATCAGATGCTAATCCTGCCAAAGTTCAAAGGGAAGGTCAGATTACTTTTTTTTTTTTTTTTTTTTTTTTTTTGTTCGATCACCATCGGACGGGGATCTGCTCTCATTCTCATCAAAATGCCTCGGATTCCTTCCAATTGTGACGACACAAAATTGGCGATGGACATGAACTGAACTTGCTCTGACGTAATGTCTTGTTGTATACGAAAGGTTATTGATTTGTAAGATGATTCCCTCCCCCTCACGTGGTCTTTGAAACTCAGATGGAATGAAAAGTGTTGAAAGCCACGTGATGTTTTGGTTAGGTTATCATTTTGAATGAAAGAATGTCTTGAGCTCAGTGATCTGATTTATTAGAGTGGTTCAAACAGTTCTCGTTTTAAACACTGTGCCATTTAAAAATGTGTTTTCGAACTGTCCTAATTTGAAAAACCACTTGATGTTGTCGCTAATTTATTTTATTGAATGAAATCATTTCTTAAACACAAAAATTTGAATTTTTGAAATCTCAATTGTCTGGGACAGTCTTTATTTTAGATGTCATCCCGTGTTCAGGCGGGTTTAGGAAATGTCCCGCCACTTATTGTTTTTCGGATTACTCATTTTAGGTGCTGTCTCGAGTCAAAATGGATTGTGGAATTGTTCCGGTTTCACATACCACTTTACCCTTTCCTTAATCATCGTTTGAATGGAAGAATGTCTTAATTATATTGATCTGAATACTTGGATAGTTAGGGACAGTCATCATTTTAGCTCTCCCGGGCCTAAAAAAAATTTTTTTTAATGTCTCCCTTTGAAACGCCACTTGATGTTTTCTCTAGATTATTATATTGAAAGAAAATACTGGATTTACGTGACAATCTCAAATTCATTTTCTTTTCACAGTTGAAAACTATGGGATGAATTGTTTCGTTTTTTATTAGCTTAATTATTTATTAAATTGTCCAAATAAATATTTTTTCAAAAAAGATTAATTTGATTTTTGCTAAACCTTTGTTTAAGAGGATTTTTTTTTTTTTTTTTTTTTTTTTTGGATTTTTGCTACCCGAAAGTATAGTCACAACCTTTTGTAGGATAATTTCAGATTCAATTTTTAATTCTTTTAAGGCACCCGACTAGGTTGAAAACAGGAATTTGGATGGAAATTCGCATTTTAATTTAATTTAATTTATTTATTTTTGCAATTACAAAAAAATAGGTACTTTTCTGTTTTAAATTATATATTTATATTCTATTAACGTCAATTAGAAACTAAGTTATAACAAACGATTGTCATGTAATTGGTGCTTATTTATAAGCATTTAAAAACTTTAAACGCATTTACAGAAGAACGATCTTTTACATAATTATGAGTATCGTCATATATCAAAAAATAATCAAGATATCTAAATGAAATGCTCGTTATGTTACGCAGAATGTAAGGAACTATGGATTTAATGTTTAATGCTTAAAAAATGTGCTAATGGCTGTTTAATGTAAATATTGGTTCAAAAAATGCCGAAATTTCACAGATAATTTCATATATTACACACATAAATTTTATTTTTGAATATAATTCTTAGATAATAGTAGTTATACTTTAAAATATGTTACACATATAATGTTACAAAGAATAATGTGAAACTAATTTTTTTTTCTCTAGAGGAATCCTAGTTTTTGCATATAAATGCTAATACAAAATGCAAAATATGCTTTTTTTCTTCAAATGTTACATATATATTTAAGTAATTTCTCCTTTATTCATCATTTTATCCTTATACTAATAAAAACCATCATATAAACATTAAAATGTATTTTGTTTTTTGAAAAATCCCTTCCGAATTTAGTCGGACGGATACTTTAAATATTATGAAATTCCGTTTAAGGTTCATGTTATGATTAATATCAAGGATAAAGAATCCAGTTATACTCTCTTCTCGACTTTTTCTGGTCTGACAGAAAAATTATTATAATTTAAACTATCCTTACTATTTTTATAGATTTAAATTTAGTCGCTTTGAACCGAAAGACGAGATTTCTTGCACACACAACGGTTTATTTTCACATTTAAGACGAAAACAGCACATAAATAATAATTAAAAAAAAATATGTTTGCAGCACAGTGCGACCATGGGTACAGACTTCTTTTTACAACAACGTTGCCATTCACAAAGAGACAAACTCAATGGAATCAGCAATAATACTACATAGTTGATAGATACAATATTATAATATAATAACAGAATACACTAAAACAATGCACAAAATAATAATAAATATTATTAAAATACAAATATTATCAAAATTTTTTTATATTTTTTGTCACGGAATGAAATCAGTTAAAATATTAATTTATATCGCTTGATTGTTTAAAACCCATTGAAGGTTAAAATAGAATAATTTTAAAGTTTTTTTGTCACGTAATGAAATGAGTTAAAATATTAATTTATATCGTTTGTTGTTTAAAAACCATATAAAAACTGGAAAAAAAACTTTAATGTTTTTATTTTTGTTTAATGATTGCTGTTAATTTTAAAAGTGCCTATTCCACGACACTTTAGATATACATAAACAACTCGTAAGATATTTTCATATTGATTTGATTAAAATACCCAAATCCAGTGGGTTAAGCGACAATTCAATAAAAGCTCCGAAAGAAGGCACGATTAAATCTGACTTGGAAAACTAGATCCAAAATATTGCAAGGTTGAGAATCACCGGCGTAAATAATTCTACAAAGATCCAGATCCATTGACTCAGTAATTCAGTCCATTCGGCTTATTAAAAAAAAGACCTTTTTTATTGAGAGCTATAAAAAATAGCTTTTATAAGATGATGATGTTAACGTGGGTGCAGAAGAAGGGCGAGGGAAAGGAGGGAGGGAGTGAGCGATTTTATTCCGTCTTCAACGGTTAATTTAGCAGTTAAGGCACAGGCATCCCCTTGTTCCTCATGTTAAGAAAGCATCACTGATTCTTCTAGCAAAAGAGCTTCCTTATTACTCGGGGGGATATGAGAAGTCAAGTTTGTCAAAGAGGTCTTGCTTGACAAATGATGCGAAAGGAAACACTTTTCCTCTGACATGGAATAGCCCCCTCTTTCTACGCCTTTTTTCAGCTGAAAAAACTTTTCTCGAAATAGACTTGTTACTAAAAGCCACATTTGTTCAGGGAAAATAAAAATAAAAACGTTTAAAAGTTTCATTTTGGGGGTTTTATATCGGACTTACTTTTGCGTCCATTTTTTTATTCAAACAGAAATTTATGAATGCTTAAAAGCTGGTTACTTACTTTTTTTAATTATTTTTTTCTAAATAGATGAAACAAAAAGACTGGTATTTCGAATGCGAAGTTTCAAATACCATCTTTAGCCTTTAATGACCAAAATTTTATATTTCGCCTCCAAGCATGTAATCAATTTTTTGTTACAAGCTAGTCTTTTAATTGGTTTGTTCTTACAAAATAATTTAAACCGCATCAGTACTGCTTCAATATGAGCAGGCGAACAGATGAGCGTTTCAGGCATTTTTTTTTTAACCCATTATTCAGAAGCAACATGTGTTTTCACTCGCTCTTACTGGAGATGTTTACATGAGTATTGTAAACATGTTAGAATTTCTGGATAATAATTAAAATAAATTTCTAAGACTTGATAAAAATTCTAAGAACACATAAATATATAAAAATATTGTAATTATTTTGAGTGTGCAGACAAAAAATTTTCAATTACTATTTTTCATTTTTTGCAAATTAAACTTTTAAGGATGCTGAATGTGAAGGTAAAACATGCAACATTCTGATAATACAAGAAATTTTAGATTATTTAATAATTTATTGTTTTCATTTAAGACTATTCAAAATTTCATATAAAATGTCTTGTATTGATCATTTATCTTTTCTAGAATAAGAATTTAAAGAAGCCTGGGGTCACTGTTATAGCGCGCTGATAATATAGACCTCATAAGCAATTTTTATATTATTCCGAAAAATTTACTGTTAATTATAGCAAGAGTTATGCGTACACAAGAAAATATATATTTAATTTTACTCTAAAGTCCATACATTAATTGCAACAGTGAAAAATATTGTTGCAAAATATAATAAAAATATTTCTAAGAATTATTAAAATTAGAGGAAAAAAACTATACGCACAAAATTTGATTCCTTGAGAGATACATTTTAAGAATATTAAAAAAAGGTATAATAAAATTTCGCTCTTTGAATTTCATTTTCAAGTAAATTGCGAAAATAAATCGCATAATATATCTTCATTAACTTCTAACAAAGATAAAAAAATAACACCATAAAACTTTTAATAGAACGAAGAAAATTGGGCAAAAAATGAAATTATAAAAATTCTGCAAAAATTAAAACGATCGTTGAGCTTGTAGCATAACAGCAACATTTTAAAATTTTAAAATGGAGTAAAAAACAATTTTTCATAAAAATATTTTTGTTCTGAAAATACTCCAAAATCTCACATCAATTTTTAATTTTTTAATTTTTTAATTTTTTTAAAATTCATTTCAAAGAACATATTTTGGCGTTCCAAAGTATTTTCATTCCAAATTTGGTGATTCTAAATCAATCAGTCCCATATATCGCTAACTCTCATATTACTTTATTGTTAGTCAAGATAACTGCAATTTTGGATGCATTAATGGAGAATGATAACAATGTTCTTTTTTATTTCCTCGTATACGTAATTAAAACATAGTAATCGTCAAAAAATTGAAACTCGAGATTTTGACAAATATTTAATTGTTATAATTCCCTGAGTTCGAAAAACACATTTTTGGAAGATGTATGCGAGTCCGTGACTTTGGGTTAGATAGTTGAAATTTGGTATATAGTCTGCACACCAAATTTGTAGATTTCTGTCAAAGTTGGAGTAAAATCTGTTCAGAGGAAGTTCGTCTATCCGGCTCTTCAGATATAAGTTAACACGATTACAAAACGTAGAGAACTAGATAGATAAAATTCGGTACATATATTTAACATCTATAGTGCAGACTCCGGTCAAATTTTGAGCGAAATCCAACTACGGGTTAACTGTCTATCGGTCTGTACTTTCAGAAACATATAAAAATAGATAATTCAAAAACGTAATGACTTAAATATATCAAATTTGCTACGGGATTTTATGACTACAAATGCAGTTTTGTGTGAAATTTTTGTTTCAATCGGCTGAGAAAAACCCATCTAAAACACGTATTTAATTTTTGGATACTATTAACTGCTTGCCAAGAATTTATCGTTCCACAACTCGCTAAGTATAACATCATAGATTCAGTAAATATGCTAAATTCATGCCAAAACATATTTTGTAACTATTGTACGCCAGTCTTATGAAAGGCGTTCTCTGACGTGACAAGTTTATTAAAGAGTATGCGAGAAAATTTTAGGAAGACCACTTCAGCTAGTTAAATAGATAGTATAGATTTGTCAATGATGTATTTACGCTCATCTCTTTAAGATGGTTGTCAAACTCAAAATAACTACTGCCATTGAGTGAACAATTTTTATTAAAAATAATTTTTTTGTAGTATGGCAACATAATTTATTTGAAATTTTTATTTTGAAATTCATTAAATTTATTTTATTTTGTTTTGAGAGCATTCCTTTCATAATTACCATTGCAATAGTTTGAAATCACTACATTGAGCTCGAAGGTTTCACCCATTAAATAAAACTACAGTGTTTTTAACTGTTTTTATAGTCAACCTGCGAAAGCGTGAAGCTCCTTCCGCTGGATTATGTGGGAAAAATACTGTCTTTCATCGATTACAGTAGAGATCGCAGTCTCGAAATCAAAAGTTTTACGCGGGAAAAAGCATTCGAGTGTAGAACTTATTCTGCTTCGTGTTAGAATCCTTTTGTTTTCGTAGTGGAAAATCGTTCCACTTCGACGAGGAATGAACAATCTTTGATTCGAAAGCAGATGTTATTGTTATTTTTATTTATTTATTGGAACGATTATGAATAAGTACTCTATTACAGTTGCATAGGAAAATAATTTTTTTGCACAATTATTTTTTAGAATTTACGTAATTATGTAAGCGTGTATTAAAAGAGATGATTTTAATGGGAGTCCTTACATCCACTATAATTATTCGATTTATCCAAATATTGAAAAATATACAAAGATATTTCGGGAAATATTTAAACACAAAATAAATAAATAAAATGGTACGTCAGTGATATTTTTATATTTAAGACGTATCATTAATTATAAATAATTCAGATAAAAACAAATAGTAATCTCAGTTAAATGATAATTATTATTAACACTTTTTAATACTTTTAAAATGAAACTATCAAAGATTATTCTGTTAAACAAACAGTACTCTAATGAATAAATAGTATTCAGCAGAAACAGGCACACAATAATTCTTTAAATAAAGCAATATGATTCACATCTGAGTTATTTAAAGATTTGTTTTAAAGAATGAGGTAATTTTACTTCATTTTTGATTGAATATGTTGTACAGCAATAAATTAAGAGCTTTAAAAAGTATTCACTTACTTCATTGCGGACAAATGATACGAATTTTATAATAAATAAAAATAACCCTAAATAAGATATTTTTTTTGCATTTTTTTATTTTTTATATCGAGTGAATTCAAATAAATTTAATTTATAAATGATATTTCAACATTATATTAATGAGAAATTCAAAGAATCATAGAAAAAAATTAAATTATTTTTGAACTCGAATTAATAAAAAATAACGTTCAAAGTATAGTCAAGTAGTAAGTTGAATATTAAAACAATTTCGAGTTAAAAATTCTTTTTTTTTTCTTTGATAATTCAAGAAGTGGCTTGATATAAAAGAAAACGTAATGATATCAAACGGGAACTTTATATACTGCTATCTGATTTCATCGGCGTTGTTGAGTTAAAATGTTTTCAAGTCTCATGTTTTTAATGCAAAAATTATTTTTATCGAAAGCATTATACAGAAGCATTTTATTGTCAGAAATATTTTTTTTAAAATTACATTAAGTTAAGGATATCACTTACATTAGACGGTTTTTAAAAATCTATTTTTAATTTTCTTCGTAAATTAATAATATTTATTTTATGTGTACTTCGAATTTTGTTCACAAATAATGCAGTGTATTTATTATTAAATAGTTAATGTTCTTATGAATGCTTTGTGGCAAATACTTAAATAGTTAATTTTCATCAATAAAAAAAATGTGAAAAATATTCAAAAATAGTAGTTATTCCTGATATAATCAGTTAATCGTGATCATTTATACTTTTCTTTTAACGTTCTTCTATAATTCTATTAATGTGCTTTGGATACAAGTAATCGTATGCATTCTTATTTTTTAACGATACAAAATTGTGTTTAAAATTAATCATGAATAATTTATTTAAACGAGAGGAATATATTATAATGGGATAAAAATCTTTGGCAAAAAATATTAAAAAGTAAAACAAATATCAAACAATAAAGATGAAGTATAACTTCATACCGTTGCCTAGCAACGGAATATCTATCAATTCCTTATCTCGAAATCGTCTGTTCAATAGTTTATTAACTTTTGAAAAATAAATAAAAATTGTAATAAAAATATCACAGAAATGAAAGTGGTATAACTGAAAAGATAATAATTTGAATTTTAATATGGCATAAAATATTTCTAGTAGAATAATTTGTTCTGAAGTTACTGCGAAAAATGCAGAATTCTGGTTAAATTCTAATTAAATGAATATTTCATCAACATTCGCATTTTGAAAAATGATAGTATTCTTTTCCTTCTCTAAATAATAATATACAAAGCTGGGTTGAATTTAGTTCTGTTGCTTAGGAGACGTGGAGCATATATCCATATTTGCATACATGTAATCGGAGTTGCATTGACTTTTATGTGTATTAAGATTACGATTCTATTTATTTCGTTATTTATCTTTTTCATATCAATTAATTTCTAGCGATCTTTATGCGTTTCTATTTTTATAAAGGTTTTTATTTACATTTAGAACGAGATATCTGGTACATGCATGTATGGCCATAAAGATTTATTTTATTTGTATTAATATTATACATCATTCATATCTTTAAATAATAGGGGAAATATGGTATAAATCAGAAAATATTGTAAATCGTCGGAAACTGTTTACATGGATGAAAATGCTTTGGAAATTGGAAAGCAGTAATATAAGATATTTTATATGACATGAAAACGCTAATGACAGAAAAGAAATTGCAGGATAGTATTGTGTTTCGATTTGTGTCAATTTTCGGAAATCGGGTACATAGGAATTCAACGTTAAGTAACCCTGTTTTGGCGCTCATTTTTACAGATTTAAAATGATTCTTAGTACATCGTTTCGTTATGTCTTATCATTAAATAGAATAAATAGATTGGCGATTAAATTAGCATGATTTTGAGTCAAGGATGAGACGAATTCTGATGGAAGCGGATGTCCGTCGTTCTAATCCGGAAATGTGTTTTATATCTTAGATTATAATGTATCTTAGATTTACTACCGAGAGCATAAATAACATTTCTTACGTAACTCGTTGATTGGAGCAAGTTGTGTATGGAATAGACCAGTGTTTAAGCACGTTTCCTATAATTCGAACACGTGCTGATGTGGGATGGGGAATTGAATGGGTTTACTAAGGAGTCAGTTCACATTTCGTCACAATGCCGAGGTGAAAGCGGGAGCGAAAATAAAAAAAAAATAATAATAAACGATGCTTTTTGCAAATTTAATTTAACAAAATAATAACTTATTACATATAGTTATTTACTCATTGCACTAGTAAGTCTAAAAAAAAAACTTTTATTAAATTATTTTTAATTATTAATAAAATATTTTTTAAATGTTATCATTTCATTCACAAAAATAATAGCTAATAAATCAAATCAGTGTGAGTTGTTTCCCTGTAACTTTCTTGCATGTTGTCTAATAAAGATGTTACCCCCCCCCCTCCACATCAAATTGTGGAGGGGGGGGGAGTAACGATTTCGAAAAACGAGTGCTCAGTTTTTTATTGTCAGAGTCCCGAATATGAAAGTTCTGTTGGTCGTACTGTATCAAAGAATTGTCTAATTATAGAAAGAAATGTCATACATGTAGTATAGAGAAAATATAGTAATCGTCCGAAAATTCGTACTCGAGATTTTGACGGATCTCCACGTTTTAGACCTCTCGATTTGGAAAAATTCATTCCTGGGAAATGTACGTCTGTCTGTCTGTGACAAAGATAACTCAAAAACACTTTGATTTAGGTAGTTGAAATTTGGTAAACGGTCTTTATACGAAATTTGTAGATTTCTATCAAATCTTGAGCAAAATCCGCTCTAAAAAAGTCTGTCTGAATTTTAGTTAACATAACTACAAAACGACGAGAGCTATATGGATCAAGTTCGGCACTTATCTTTAACATCTTTAGTGTAGGCTCATATCCAATTTTGAGCCAAATCCAATGAGGCATTGACCGTCTGTCTGTCTATACTTTCAGAAATCCGTCAACGCGATAACTCAAACACTCAAATATTTCATATTCGGTATAACATTTTGTGATTACAAGTGTAACTTTTTAATAAATTTTTGTTTCAGTCGAATTGCAGTGTTGATTTCGAGAATGCAAATTTGATTTTCGAGTACTATTAACGGCATGCCAGGACTTAATCGCCAAATAACTCGCCAAGGATGACACGATAGAGTCAATAAAAATGCTACATTCACACTAATGGTTAAAATTAGCTAACTATTATACTTCAACGCCATGCAAGGCGTTGTTTGATGTAACACCTTTATCTGAGAGCATGCGAGAAAGTTTTTGGGGAACCACTCCATCTGGTTTTCATACCAATAGGAAAAGAAATTTGGCACAGGACTACAATTTTAGTAATAAGATAACATACCAGATTTCACTTATCTTAATCGTTACATTTTTTATTTATCATTGTTTAGCACAAAGCGTTTCCGAGCTGTCGATTCACAGACAGAGGACACAGTGGAAGTGGTCTCCTCCAAATTTTCTCGTATACTTTCTACTTTCTAATTTTAATTAAATATTTTCTTTTTAAAATATTTAATTAAAGATGTTGTTCCAATGAACACCTTGTGCATGGCATTGACGTACAATAGTTACGAAATATTAACCTTTGGCGTGATTTAAGTATTTCTACTGAATCTGTTGTGTGATCCTTGGCGAGTATTTTGGTGATTAGTTTCTTTCATGTGGCCAAAAATATATAAAAAAAACGAATTTTGGTCTCAGACGCGTTCTTTCTAACTGACTGAAACAACAATTTGGCATAACTATATTTAAAATTTCAAAATCACGTACTAAATTTGATATATTTAAGTTATTGCGTGTTTGAACTATCGCGCTGACGTATTTCTGAAAGTACAGACCGACAGACGGTCAACCGTTTGTTGGATTTATCTTAAAATTTGAAACGTGTCTAGACTATAGATGTTCAGTCTATGTACCAAATCTTATCTGCGTAGCTCTCTTCATTTTGTACTTATCAAGTTAAATTATTTTCGAACAGCCGGACAGACAGACTTCCTCTGAAAAGATTTTTTTCAAAATTTGATAGAAATCTAATCTGTAAAAATTTTAATTTGATGAAATCTGATAGAAATCTAATTTGTAAAAATTGTAATTTGGTGAAA
>JAPMOR010123505.1:0-20674 GCA_026543865.1 Argiope aurantia
TGAACTATGAGCCACAAAGCAGCCAAATTTTTTTACCGGGACTATTGACGACATGGGAAAAAGAAATCCGCGAAAAAAATTTAGTTACAAATGTTGCCAATAGGAGGAATGTGGCATTTTTTATCTAAATTTTAAAGCTTAACTGTGCGATAAAATTTTAAAAAGCTACAGTAAACAGATAAATCAATAACAAAGAATTAATTTTCCCACAAATGTGCTTTATTCCAAAAAAATAATTTCTGTAAATGGTTACAAATTAAAAAACAAACAGGAGATTCTATTCGATTTCCTTTTCATTCTTTACTCTTTTGTTTTTATTCAGTAGAATCATTTTTCCGGGGAAGACATTGGCTATTTTCAATATGACCTCCATTTTCTTGAACTAAGAATTGCATTCTATACACCGTACTCTCTATAGATGAATGCAACATTTCAGGAGGTATATTCATAACTATCCGTGTTATGTTTTCCATTAAAACTGATACGTTGGAGACTTCACCAATATAAACCTTCGATTTTAAATAACCCCATAAAAAAGTCACATGGTGTCAGATCCGGGGAGCGAAGTGGCCATGCAACACGAAAACAGCAACATATGATGATGATCAGTTGCTATACGGATGCAACAACATGTGGTGTCCATTCTTCATAAAGACAATTTTATCTAAACATTGCCTTTGCTGAAGTTGTGGGATAACAAAACTACTCAGCATATCTTGATATCTTTGAGCGTTTACGGAACACGTCTGCGGTTCTGCTTGGGTAATATTCTCAAAAAAGTATGGCCCAATGATAAAATCTGCTGCAAAATCACACCAAACAGCTATTTTTTGAGAATGGAATGGGATTTCTTGAAATGCATGGGGTTGTCCAGATGCCCAAATTCTAGAATTCTGAGTGTTAACGTTTCATTCAAATAAAAATGGGCTTCATCACTCCAGAGAATTGTCCAAGGCCAAGTCTCGTCGACCTTCATCCTGGCAAGAAATGTCAAAGCAAAGGTTAATCGAAGATCATAATCTGTAGGTTTTAATTCATGCAAAAGGCTAATTTTATATGGATAAAATTGAAGAATTTTTCTTAAAACTTTCCATACTAACATCCAGTTGTCAGGCAATTCCACGTGAGCTGCTATTACCAGCAGTGCTCGTCTGATTTCTTTCAACGATTGCAGTCGCAACATCTGTGATCGTATCCTCCGATACCGGTTTTCGTCTTCTACCAGGTTGAATTGTGAGAGAACCTGTTTTTTCAAAATTTTTAATCATTGCATTAATTGATAGAAGTCCTTTACGTAAATTGTTCCGACTTTTAAATTCGCGAAGAGCGACCGCTGCATTGGATTGATTAAGATAAAAGAGGTTCACAAGTAAAGCACGTTGTTCCAAAGTGAGATGCATTTTTCAAATCACTTGAAATGATTTTCAATGCTCCGGTTCTTTTTTATAACTCAAAATACTGGTACTGGTGGCGACTACGTAATCGGGATGTTGCATTTTGAAACTTTTCTCCGTGTTTTATGCAAAATTTTAGCTGTTTTAAAATGTAAAGCGCCACATTTTCCCCAATCGGCAACTTTTGGAACAATTTTTTTTTCGGATTCCTTTTTCCCATGTTGTCAATAGTCCTCGCACAAAATTTGGTGGTTTTGCGACTGATAGTTCAAGCTACAGAGATCTCTGAATACCGTCAGTTTAAAAACAAACAAACACCCTGTATATTTAAATTTTGAAAATATTATTGTTGTAATTAAAAAGCAATCAATATTGTGATTCTTGAATTTAAAGCGCTCTTAAAATCAATTTTTTGTCAAAGAGAGTAATAAGCTTTCAGAAAATAAATGAGGTGAATTTCTTTAGAATTTCAAAGGAAAACCGATTCACCTTTAGATTTTCTCATCATCAGAGATTCTTCTCTTTCCTATATAATTTTTTAGAATAAATAATCTTTAGAATGGAATATTTAACTTTAATCAATCTGTATTTACTGTTATTGATTAGATAAAATAAAATTTTTATACTTTGAAAAACAATTGTATACAATTTCAGCTTGCTTTCAGAGCCATGACACAAATAATAGAATTAGCATGTCAAAAGCAGAAGATTTTTCAGTTACCAGTATAATTGGTAAAAATTGCGATAAAAATGCAAAAGGAATTAGTGCAAAGTAGAAATGAAGCTTTATCAAAATACAAAAATGCAGATAAACCTACTAAAACTAAAACAAATTAGAATTTTGAAATCTATTAAAACTTTAATTTTCCTTTTGTAGACTAGGAAAACTTAGGAAACATTCAATGAAAAAGTTGGGTATAAAGATAAAAGGATAAAAAATAATTATTTAAATTAGAATTGAATTCTTTAACGCAAAAACAAATTACTTTTTAAAAGAAAATGGAAATCCATATAAACAACACAAAATCACTTATCATTTCCCTATTCCCCTATCACTTTTTAAAATTCTTTTAAAAATTGAAAAGTGATAAGTGGGAATGGTGGTTGATAAAATTAAGCAAGATTGTTCTAGACAGAGAGGCTATTAAAATTTAAGCTGGATTTTAAACATCAGAAAGTTGATTTTTTAAATTAGCCTTATGGTTTTTTTTAAAAACATATTTCATAAATCAATATAGACCAAATTAAAGCTTTAATGTTTTTAATAATAAATTTAAAAGGATCTGCAAACCCTAAGAAAAAAGAAAATTCTATATTGAAAAGAAATTACAACATATTTTTGTCAAGGAATATAATAGCCTAAGAATTAATATCAAATATTACTATTTTTTGATGGGTTTTTGCAAATAATTCAATGAAGTTACTGTCATTAAATGGAATATAAAATCTTTGCTCTATTTTATTGTAAAAGACAAATGAAAATATTTGAATAAGTATGCCATATCTGCAAATTATACTCAAGAAAATTGCTTAATATAAGAATAAATTGCTGATTCTGTAAATTAATTAAGGTATTGAAAATCAAATAAAAAATTATAGATTTCTCTGAATAATTGATGACTTTCATAACCCAAATCATTGAAAGAAAATTAGTGATATTTCACATGATTCAAAGCAAATAATCATCTCATATTTAAATGAAGTAGTTTTCCTTAAATGGGATATAAAATCTTTGCTGTACCTTATTGAAATACGCGAATGGAAATAGCCGAATCAATCTCACATATCTGCAATTTATGCTTAAGAAAATTACTTGGGATAATAATAAATTGATGTTTCTGTAAATTAATTAAGATATTGAAAATCAAATAAAAAATCATAACTGTCTTTGAATGATGACTCAAATCATTTAAAGAAAGTTAGTTTTGATCCAAATTATTGTATATTTCACATGATTCAAAGCAAATATAACTGTAAATATACTTTTCTGATTGTTTTCATCTCTTATTTATCATCTCTAACACCCAATTACCTACCCCCCCTTCTCCATCAATCGCTTGTTTGCGATGGGTACTACTATGCTCGACAGATGACTGTCTCTTCCAGTCGGCCTAATAATCCAACAGTTACCCAAGTTATTTACAGAAACCTTGTCTTCTAGGGATGGGTCGGAGACAATATCCTTGGCCTATGATTAAATATACCAGACAGTCCAGAACGACAACATGGGCCTGTCATGTCCCGAAGCTACGATCATCTTGCTGCTGGGGCAACAAACGAAACCAACTCCAAATGACAACAAATGGTCGCCTTGATTCCTCAGAAGGAAAAAAAAACACCTGAGGGTCTTTCTGGTAGATCACCGTTATTATACCCTGAGATGAATATTCACCGCTAAGAAATATTTATTAGTGATCCTCTGGGGTGGAAAAAGGGGAGGATTCGAACTTCAGAATTTGGTAACTTTCATCACAGAATCGCCTGAAGAGATGTCTTCCATTCTGGCAGGTGGGGATACGGTTGGTTGCATCAACAGTGATGTTATTATCTAAAGATCTATCGTACACACAATAACACCATGTTAGAAAAAAAGAAATATGAGGAAGGGAAAAGAAGAAATCGAATTTTTAGAATATTGCTTGATAGGTTCTAGAAGGTGGAGGGGGGTGTTCTAGTTGGAAGTTGATCTGAAGGAGGTACAATGGACGTGAAGTCTATGGAGAATTTTTAATATCGTTTTTTTTTAACTCCTTTTCCGTACTATACTGAAGAATAATCAGCAGTAATTCTTCGAAATGGAGGGTTGTCATGTATTAGATAGACAGCTGAATGAGTAAAAATAGTGATAAAAAATTGTTTATAAGATATCCAGCACGACTTTCTGTTATTGGGCACTTTTCCAATTTCAAAATCTTTGTCGATTTAAAAACTTCTAAGTATTGTTTTTATTTTATTAATTATTATTTTCAGATTGTTTAAAACTCATTTATAGTTTCGGATGAGTTGATTCAATTGTTTGAATTACTGGTTGTGCAGAAGTAACGAATCATAGTATAATATCTTTCTGAGTAAGTCTCTGCATTGTATTCAATAACATATTTAACATTTATAAAGACGCAGTTGAATATACCGTAATGCGCAATAGCCACAATGTTAATTTGGATAACAAGGTCAAAGAAAATAGATTCTTAATTAATTACAATGAATTATTAATAATTCATCAATTAACACATAAAAATATCCCTTTTAATGATCATAACAGTAGAAACAAGAAACTCGGGCGAATATTTTAGCTTTGGACATATTTATTTATGGTTGTAGATATTATCCAAGAAAGGCTACGCATTATAATTATGGTATTACGATAAATTTCACTTAAAATTTTTCATTATATGCAATTTAACATTTATAATATTATTTAGGTGTGTACATTAATATGTACAATACTAATTATGATAACAGAATTATAAAACAGCTCCTAAATATTATTTTTATTTTATTAATTATTGTTTTCAGTATAGTTTTAACTTTCGCAATTCATTTTTAGTTTCGAAAGAGTTTATTCCATTGTTTTGGAATATTGGTTGTGTATAAGTAACGAATCATAATCATAAAAAGAATTACATCTTCTTTTGTAAATCTGTGCATTGTATGCAAAAACATATTTAACATATTTATAACGACGCAGAAGAGTATATATTAATGCGTAATAGCCACACTGTTCATTTGGATAAAAGGGTCAGCGAAAATAATAATTCCTCAGTTAACACTTAAAAATATTCCATTTAATGATCATAACAGCAGCAGAATGAAGCTTAAGTGAGCATTTCAGTAATAGACATAGTCATTATGATTGGCCGTCATTTATGACTGAATATATTATATAAGATAAGCATGGGATTATGATTATGTTGTTACAATAACACTTCATTTAAAATTTTGTATCGCATGCAATAATGTATTTAACACTTATAATATTTCATAGTTGACCACATTAATATGCGTAATATTAATTCTGATAACAAAATTAGAGAAAATTATTTATTTATCAGCACAAATTCTTATATATTTACTGTTTAATGAATTATAACAGCAAATTTGCATAATATCAATAAACAAAAATAAATCATTGGTAATTATTTTAGGTAAAAAATGCTAGAGCGAGCAACTCAGAATTGCAATTGATAAAAACTTTACTTGTTGAATTTTGATTTCAAGTGAGGCTACGCTGAAATTCTCAAAAATTTATTTGTAACAAATTTCAGTATTTATAAAGAAAAAAAATTCTGAAGAAAATCAACTTCATTTAAACGCTGTCTTTAAAATTTTCCAAATCAAAAAACTATTTTAAATCAAATTTGCTTTTACATCAATTAAAGATTTATTTTTCTAATTCCAAATTTTCCAAGCAGCGGAGATATTCCTCTAATGGAAATTACCGTAATTTTCTGCGTATAATCCGGGGATAATCTGTTAAAAAAAACATGAAAATCGTCACTGCAATCGTCACTAATTATCTGTCACCGCCGATAATCCCCGGATTACACGGTCAGGCTAAAAGTAGCACCTGCGGATTATATGCTACTGCGGCTAATACGCAGGAGATTACGGAAGGTAAAGAATTTTTTTTTCTCCAAATCTGGAAAGATTTTTTCGGGAGCAACAAAGCTCAGAAGCCCTGGTGTAAACTTCTAGTAAAATGGTCAATGTTGCTGAGTACAGTTCAACTCTTGTATATTATATATATATATATATAAAACGAAATGCATTTTTAATTTTTCTTTGCTGACTGAACAAGAACACACATTATAAAAATTAAAATTTTAATTATGTTCTTTTTTAAATAGTCTTATGAAATTTTCCATTACCATATGTTTTTATTTATGACTAATTGCTCTCTTTGAAGCGAGTTTCCATTCAAAGAAATAAAATTACAGAGAAGGAAACGATATTTTTAAATTATTATGCACTAAACATTAAACAAAAATGTTTCTTCCCTGAATGTGGAACAGAAAGATTTCCATTCAGAAATTGTTATTTTTACGAAAAAATTAAAGGGTAAAAATGATTTATTTAAATGTCTTTTTTTAATGGAACTCTAAGTTTAAATCTACAACTGACTACAAATATTTTTGCAGTAAAAATAAAAGGGGTGTTTATTCTTCCATTATTTATTCTTAATTTCTGTTATTGAGTACATTAGTGGTAGAAAACTAATTGATTAAATACTGCTTTGATCTTCTTTTTGTCATCTGATAATATTTTATTACTATAAATACATATAAAATAATTATAAAAAATACTTTCCGAATATACTAAAATATTTTCTTTACAATATATAACATATTTATATGTAGTTAAATAAATGAGATTCCATAGTAAATTTTTTCATTGTTACTGAATTATTTATTGAATTTATTAATACATAATTTAATAACAGTTAATTATTTATTAATAAATAACTGCTATTAATAAATTATTAATCAGTTATCAATTATTAATAAATAATTGATAACTGAATTATATGTTAGCTATTTATTCACTAATTAGCTATGATGAAATTTCATTTAATTGCCCTAATGTTAAATTTATTTTTATTACCAATCATTCAATTTAAAACTTTCTACAAGTGTGTATCACCTATACAAATTTCGATAAAAAAACAAACACAAGTATGTTTGAAAATCCTAAATTTTACTTGATCTGAGAATATAAGACAAAGATCAATGTCATTAGTTCATTATCCAAAGAAAAAAAGAAAGAAAGAAAGAAAACAACCGCAACAATACTCCGCTATGGGAAGTAAAACGATATACCTTTGAAAAAAACAACCGAAACCGGGATTTTATTATTGCTTTAGAAACCCGATCGTTTTCAGTATATGGCATTGCTACACTACATTTCTCTTTTCAAGTATCAATCGTATTTAAACGTTGCCATTAGTTCAAAAAAAGCAAATACAAAATATAAGAGAAAAAAATTCGAGATTCATATTCCCTTTAGGGGAATTCCCGCCATCCATTGGCTCGCTCAACGCACAATGATTTTGACAAGAGTAGCTTCAGAACAATCATGGGAAAATGGTGATCCAGTTCTGTTGCTTATCACCTAAGGGAAGGGGGGAATGCCTGAGAACTCTGGACATTATAACACCCAATAGTAATAGGCATTGATCGATAATGATACTCCGAGTAAACGTACTGCACCATTATCGGATTAGCAATGCCCCTTCCTTCATTTGTGGCACATTCAGATATTAGTTGCGAACTGAAATGGTGACATAGTTATAGGGTGCTCATCTGGTTAATTGTGATTTCAGCTAAGCTTGAGAAAAGTTATCAAATATTATTAAATGAAATGATCTTATAAGCTAAAATTGGGCTTAATCGAAAAGTTGCGGAAGTTTCTCAACAAATTATGTGATTTTTTTGGGTGCTGAAATTAACTACCATTTCCGTGATACAGCCATCAGAACTTTAGACGAATAATGTGATCCTCTTTGCTTTGTCAAGAGAAGTTAGTTTACTAATAAGCAAACTTGTAAATAAATGACCGTGAAATTTAAAAGACAATGAACTGATCCCATATGTAAATCAGTAGCAGAACTTAATTAAAATAATTCAAAGTCAGCTTTGTTTTTACCGCAGAGTATCTTTTATTGATGCGTTCAGATAATTGGAAACGTCTCGAAAAGGTGTGACACAATAAATCTTGTGATATGGTAATGAATTTAAAGTAATGAAATCTGTGGTAATTCTCAGAACAAACGGTAAATTAATTTTTTAATAATTATTTATTCAATTAAACCCGTTGGCCATAGTTATGATGAAATGAATTGTGATTAACCACCCACGGCCATTATTTACACGGCAAAGTTATTTTTGGTGATTATTCTGATTTAATATTCAGAAATAAGATGAAATGCTTTTTGTAATGAATCGAATTGGTAATAATATGCAACGATATAATAATATGACATGGCTGGATTCTATGTGGTTGTTGAGTTAACCCACAAACCTGAAGGAAAAAAAAAGAAAAATAATTTGCAGAAATTCGATAACGTCCAGCCCATATCAGACATTTGAAGAGTTATATAGAATTAAATCTATGATAAACTAGATTTATAATAGCGAATTTTTCTATAAAAGAGTTTGTAATAATATTGACAAATAGTGTTTCATGTTAAAAAAATTATATTTAGAAAACAAGATCTGATCAAAATCATATTTCTTCAAAGAAAAGATCAGTAATTAAACTCAAATGAAGTGGAACGAAATATTTGGTAATAATGAAATCAAGCGAAAAAGTAAGTGTTGAAATTTGGTACTAGTGCTCACTGGTGATTAAATTATTAAATTCATGTTATTTCGCATATGATTTATTGATCATTTTTTCTTTCCTATTTTTATTGCTTCACTAAAATATGAGTGTTAAAACAATATAGCTAAAAAAATCGAATATTCATTAGAAAACCAAGATTATGTAATGAGGAATTATAATTTGACTTATACATTATATGCCTCTCACTTCCTGTTTCAAACACAACTATTCTCGAAAATTTTTATTTTCTTTTAGAAAATATGAATTGAAGACGATAGTACGTTGTAAACGATAACGTGACGCACATAAACGATAGTAATTGAAAACGAAAATATGAATTGAAAATATATGCAGAACAAATCTTTTTCGATCAGAAAAAGTTGAAAAGAATTAAAATATCTTCTTACATAAGTGAGCTGTATCGTTAATTAGCTCTAATTTCGAAACATTATAAACTCGATGATGTGCTAACATTGAATTATTTCTTTTTTTTCTTGAATTGTAAGACGGGCACAAAAATAGTTTTCTTCGTAAAATGAATTCTAAAAATACAGCCAAAAATATTTAAATGAGGATTATAAATTTGAGAGTGACCTACCATCTTTTGAAAAAGCTAATTTTGGATAATTTCAGAATATTTTTATTGATTATAATTAAAAATGTTTGGTAACATAACACACACGAGGGATAATTTTCTTACCCATCTTTAAAAGTGACAATCTTAGGTGATAAAATGATTAAGCAAGTATAAACTTCTATTTTTTTATACAAATTTGTCATTCGAAAATAATTCATTTAATCGTGACGCACATAATGAATTCTGAAAATAACACTTTCTTTACGTTATTTCTGCTTGAAATAGATTCCTGTTTATATTAAAATTTGAACTATGAGGGTCTTGGAATCAATTTGTAAAATATTCATTCTAATCGACCCCCAAATTTCTAAGCCTTCTGATATGAAGAAAATATCAGAAATATTTTCGATTTGAAAAATGCGACATGTTTTTAAAGAATTATGTTCAACGCTGTTTTACTACTCAGAAAATATCGAAGTTGTCCTATTTCTTTATGCCAATCAATGTCCTTAGATTTGGATGTTTCTTGCTTCTTTTTTAGTTTGAAATCATTCAAATGATTATACTTGAAATCTCATAACTCGGCCGGCCGGGAAAGTCTGGACATTTATTTTAACATAAAGTTCCACTATTTTGTTACTGTAATTGAACGAATTTGGAATTTATTTTTGTATACAATATTTCGTTGTCAAAAATAATTTATACAATGTAATTAATTGGTCTGGAGAACTGTATAAAAATTAATATACTGTGAGTTTACTAAGATTACAATTTATACATATATAAATTTTTACACCACTTGAAGTTATATTCTGCTTAGAACTATGGCAATTTTCTAATCTGTTAAAAACTTAGAAATTAATTTTTAGATTAGAAAATTTTAAAGTTTAAACACCGCATATCACAACAAAACATCACAATTCAATTTTTTTGTAACTCAAATGAATTTCAATATTTTTTAAAATATTAAATGCTAATTTTAATTACTTAACGGGGTTTTTGAATATATTAAGATTATCTGTTTCATCACTCGGGAATAAATTAAAAGGTAACAATAGTTATAAATAGTTTAAATATGTTAACAGGTGTTCAAAGAACATAAATTCTATCATTGGAAGAATTTTTTAAAAGAATGGAGGATAATAATAAGTCTCGTAATATTTATGATATAACTTGAATTTGTCATTGCAGATTAGTATTTATAAATTTTACTAATTATTACTAATTTATTTTACTACAGAATTTTTATAAAACCTATCGAAAACTACAGGAGAGAAATAAATATGAATATTTATGAAAATGAGAATGTTTTTATTCACTTTTATTTTACTTGGCCTGTTTTGAGATTTAGCTTTGTCAATAATTTTTACTCTTTTTTTGATGTGCTAAAGTTCTGATACTTTATTTATATATTCTCAACGGCAATACATTACTTTTATAATTCGAAACTTAATAAACAGTATGTCGATTAATTTAATTAAATTTTGATTGTTACAACTCCCGTCATCTGGTTGAGAATTTGTAAAAAAAATTCCTTCATAATCCCAAGATATTTATAATAAAGAATACTAAAAACTGAAAATAAGTAAAATAAAAAAAATTCCTTATTAGATACTAATAAACTGATTGTGTTTGAGCCTTATTTTATTAAATTTATTGATTGACAAGTCTTCGATTCTAAAAATCAATGAAAAGGACATACAGAATTTGTGAATAGAAGTAATTTCTTAAATTATTATATTTTCCTCTTACAAACATTAGGAACATATAATTCCAGAAATGCAATTCTCATAACATTTGACGCTTTATCAGGGATAAAGAGTTTACTTTTATTTCTCTCATAGGCTTGCGCGATTAAATGAATATTTTCCATCCATAATATTTTCTGGGATCGTAAGATAATTATTTTCTCTCCCTTTTTTTATGCATTAACGTTCTTCTCATTTGCACCAAAAATAATTTGAATACCATTAGCGATGTTTATTAGTTACCTGATTAAAAACGCAAAAAGAAGTTTTATGCATTACCGCTTAATGACCTGAAGAACTTAATAATGATCGTTAATGCCGGTTAGAATGAGAATTCTTTACTATAACATAATATTAATGTTGTTTTTTTAGGAAATTCGAAGGTTAGAATCTTAACAAAATTCTATAAACATGAATTTTTGCCGCGAGTCTATTAATCTGATTACTTGCAGCAATTTATAAACAAATTTAGGAAAACTGAAAATATTTTAATTTAGTAAGATTAATTCCCCGTTTTAATGTCACAATAGAATCCTTAAGTTAAATTGGAATAGATATTATTATTTTGAATAATGAGCAGATGAAGAGGAAAGTACATAAATTGATAATCCTCTTGCTTAGCTCCTAAATCAGACAAATGTACAGATGGAAAATCCCAAACCATGCTTACCTGCATGTTGGATCTTCTAAAAAATTGGGCGTTGAATCCACAATTTTAAGTTCCCAAAGCTGAGGCTTTATTACCAAGTTTTCGAGGCCTGGTATATTGCTCATGTGAAAATAACTAACTTCTTAAAGTTGATTAGGTAGCAAAAAAACTTACTATTTCTACTTTTTTTTTCTTAAAATGTCATTGGTATTCTATTACCATATTTTTTCCTTGTTCGTTTACGTACATTTGTTAGTTAATTATATCATATTCTTTTTTGTTATATTTGATATCATTTTGATTTTTGTGCATATATTGTTTTCGGATTGCTTATATTCTTTTGGGGTTCGCATATATATTCTTTTTCTGTTATTTGTTTTGATATTATTAGTTGTTTTGTGTGTGTGCTGTTTGGGTTTTTGTGTTCTTTTGTGCTTTGTGTATGCATAAATTTTGTGTTATTTTTTACATTGTTTAGTGTTCACTAAATGCATTCTTTTTGTACAATTTTTAAAAATATTTTCAATATATATTTATTCTCTTAGTATTATATTATTACTCTATTTATATATTTTTATTCTTATTAATGTTTTTGATATTTTATATCTATGTTTTTGCATACATTTGTTTCTCAATTCAAATAATTTTGAACATTTTTCGTATTATTGCCCTTTTAACCATTCCCGTTCAACCCTGCATTGCTCTTTCAATCATTCAATGCCCATTCAACCAATAAGAAAACTGAATCATTACAGCCTCAGGGTTCTTGAGAGTTGTTCTTTTCTGTTTTTCGCGTTTAAAGATTAATCAATGAAACAATCAGTATTACCATCTTAATTAGAAAAAGTGATGGAACAAGTTAGAAAATTATTTGTTGCCCTCATCGAAATTTGAACCCAGGATCTTTCAATTTAAAGACAGGTGCCAGCACTACCGATGGTTGAAACTGTCACTTAAATATCAACATATCGTCAGTATTAAACTTAGTCTGCATATACATTGATATATACATTTTTTTTATTACAGAAAATACATTTTAAAAAATAAGTATACATTCTTTTTTTTTTCGATTTGGGCACTTATTTTTAGTGATGTATCGAGGTATAAAAGAACCGAATGTTTTAAAAACCAGTGGGAGTGATATCCTAAAATTTTCTTGCATAATTTCTCAGAAAGGTGTCATTATCCCCTTGCAATTTTGGATCTAAAGTAAAATCATGAATGCCAGGAGGGCTCAGAATTTTAATTTCAGTGTCCTCACAAACACATCCATTAAAGAAAACCAAGTAGAAATTTCGGATGCATTCCTTTAGACCAAAGGAAGTTAGCAACTACAACTTTAGTAACACAACTACAATTTTAGTAACAACTACAATTTTAGTAACTTTTACCTTAAACTTGCTACTCCGACCCTCCCGAAAGCACACGGAAAAATCTGAATGACCGGATCATCACAACAGCAACACTGGTGGGAGTTGTGCTTGAATCCTAATTACCGGGATGTACCCCTTCCGTTGGAATGTACGTCCCGCCATCGGTGGGAGGAACCAGACCCCACATTTTTCTGTACCCACCAGAGTGGCGAGAACCAACCACCATCCCGAAAGCTTTTCATCCTCACTTACGATATACCCACTTCGGGGGAGCAACAACTTTAATAAAAAAACATCTCATACAAAAATTTACTTACCTAAATCATTGCATTTAAGAGATGTGTTCATATATAGAAAATACAGCTCGATTAAACGACTATCTCTTTGATAGATTTCATTTAATATATGACAATAATTTGCAGTTTAGATTTGAAAACCATCTCAAGTTGAAATTTTTTAATGATCATAATACTATCTTTTTTCATGTTTCTTATACGAGAGAGTAAAAAAAAAAAGTATGTGTTTATCTTGAAAAATAGTATTTTTACATCTTATTTTTAACCATTTGTATTCGTTTAAGTATAGATAGCATTATACCTGTTTTCTAAACCCTTTCCCCAATTGCATCGTTATGCAATATTTCGAGTAATAAGTTCCATTGTTTGAAATTCTGTTTCTTTTTATTTTCATTCTTCCCTAATCACATACACACTTATCAATAAGCCTAAAGTTTTATGTTTCCTACACGGAAAAAGATTTTTCAAAATAATTCAAATAACAATCAAAACGTATGCAATGTTAAATCGCAGTTCGCTTCCTCTAAAATGCTCATTAAATTTTCTTGCCTTTAAAGGAATCTATGGAAAACCTTATTAATAAATAATGTTCAAGTTTCCCATTTCCCGTTTATTTTCACGAATGTCGTAATGAGGTTGTGTGTTGGAACAAAATCATAATATAATCAGCAGTTGGTTACGGTTTCAAAAAATTTAAATTAAAAGAAGTGGTAGTAATCCTTACATGATTTACTATGTTGTGATTGTCAAAACCAGTTTTATTTAGGGGGGGGGGACGACGACAAGTAAGGCGTAAATAACATCATTGCAATTTAATTTGGAAGAATTTCTAAACTGTTTTTTATGTGTTTGTGGATAAATATTCGGATTTTCATTTCTGTCAAGATAATTAAGAGTATAGTAAACTGTAAATAAGAGATGTTATGGTAATGTAAATAATTAGTTTTCAGGTATGTGACTGAATATGTAGAGAATTCTATATTTTAAGTTTTAGAAAAGCCTTTTGAGTTTTGAAGCCAATTTCCAAGTAGAAAACAGAGTTGTTCAATGCTATATATATAAAAAATATTTAAAAAAAACATTTTTAATGAATTTTCTTTTAAGAAAAGTATGTAATTTTCAAGTCATAAACTCAAACAGATTTGTGCAAAATGAGAAAAAAGTACCAAAATTAATTGTTTCATTAAAAAAAAAATCTCTGAATTCCTTTCCCTCAATATTCTTAAGGAAATTTCATCTTCTAATCAAAAGTATAAACCAGCGTCAGTAGTACCCTCGAAATTTTTACATACTCTCCAATAAAGATTTTATCGAAATTCCACCGCATAAAAATGGGGACCTTGGGAAAGTCCACGAATGCCTTGAATGGCATTGGTGAACGATAGTAACGAAATATAAATCTTTAGCTTGATCCTATTTATTGAATCGAGAGAATGTAATTTAAACGCCGTTTTGCCAAACGATTGATATAAAATTTTGCTCAAAATTACAATTATAGTCACAAGATAACATACCGATTTACATTTATTTAAATCGATTCATTACGAGATCGCATTTATATGTATTCGAAAGTACAGACTGACAGACGATGAAACCTTTGACGGATTTGGTTCAATATTAGCCACCTATCTATATTTTGGATTTTAAATATGTGTACCAAATTTTATCTATCTAGATTTTTGTGTTTGCGGATATTGAGTTCATCTGTACTGGAACATACAGACTGACAGATTTTTTTTGAGACTGAATGACGTTTAAAAATATTAATTTTAGATAGCTATAAATTTGGTCGCAATATCATATTTCAGATTTAATCCGTTTATCTCAAATCGATTTTTAATAATCTTGCTGTAACAGACAGATAGACATAACGCTAAAAATATATTTCTTGTTTAGGGGATTCTGAAATGTGAAGATTCGTCTGTTTATTTAAATGGTAATTTTAATATTCTTATACTTAAAGTATAAAAAAAATCGTCAGTTTTTTTAATATTTCTATATAACAATATATTATGCTATTCTAAAGAGCATCTTTCATACATTTGATTTGATTGTATTTATTATTAGAATTTTTATTAAATACTTCATGTTTTTATGCTGTTGTTTATGAAAAGCAAGATTTTTTTTTAATTTTAAGAATTTAAAAATCTAAATGTATCTTATTTCTTCAATATTCTTTTCCCTGAAGATACAGAAAACTTTTGAAAAATATATTTGCTTATAATTCAGAAATAGCATTTCCTGTTTTTAAAATAGTTTCTTAAATAGTTGGAAATTCCGTATTGTTTTCTAAAACAACATCTTTTTCGCCAATGTAACTACTTAGATGTGTACATACATGTTCGTGAACATAACTGGTTTGAAGCATATTTTTATTTTCAATTTGATATAATATCTCAAATATATTTTCACAATTATCGAAAATAATGAGATAAAATGCTTGAATTTCCTAGAATTCTGATGCTTGGTCTTTTTTTAGTTTTTTTTTAAAGATTTATTGTTTAGATATTTTAACAGCAATACTTCAAATTTCTTTTAGTAATTTGCTGTTCATGCTTTGTTTTGTAAACATTTTGCTGCAAAACAAATTGATAGATAAAAATTTTTTTCTCTGGTCTTCCAGTTAAGCGCTTGTTATATGTGGCAGTCAATATTTGTTATTATATTTATTTTGGTTAGTTAAAATCATATTTAAAAGCATGCAAATACCATGAAATTGATTTCAAAGCGTTCTCAATTTCAAGAAAAATACTATTTTGGAATTGATATAAAAATCAAATGCAAAGACAGATAAGCATGGTTCAAACAGCTATAAAATCTGACGACATTTGTTTTTAATGTGTTACTTCAAAATCTTATACACACACAGGTAGATATTTTACATTTTAATCACTTTCATTGATATCGCTAAACTATATTAATTTCTTATTTTAAAAATTCATAAGTCTGATAAAATATTTATTCACAAATCAGCTAGAATAAGAATATATTAAAAGCAATTTAAATTCACGCACATAATTTGTTTTAATAAAAATATCATTCTTGCCTTTTACTTTCCAGTATAACAAGGAGAAAGTATTGAAATCTTCTAAAAATCCGAACTTGTGATTTTGACAGATCTTCAAGTTTCAGAGCTGCTTGAGTTTAAAAAACACATTTTAAAATTTTGTCTGAGTTCATGACAATTCAAAAGTGCTTTCAGCTAAAAGGATGAAATATAGTATATAGAATTTGCGCCACATCTGCAGATTTTTTATCACATTTTGAATGAAATCCTTTCAAAAATTGTCTGTCCATCTGTTGGTTTGGTTATTTGAATATAAGTGAGCATAATTACAAAATATAAATTTTTTTACACAGATTTGACACCTAAAATTCAAATTTTTAACACATTTTACAGCAAATCTGTAAAATGTTTTGCCATCTGTTTGTCTGTACCTTTGCATTAAACACAGTCTTGCATTAAACACAGTGATTTAAGTGAATGAAATTTGGCATGTAATTTTTGTCCCATAAATGCAGTTCTGTGTTAAATTTTTCATTCAATCGGTTGGAAAATCGCATCTAAAACATAAATTAGATTTTTAGATACTATTAATACCGCATGTAAAATAATCGCCAAAACACAAAAAATAGCCAAAAATTATACAATGGAATTAACAAAAATGATAGAACAACACTGAAGATCAATATTTCTTAAATATTGTTTGCTTCAACAAAGGACCGCAATTTTATGCTAGGGAAAAGTAATAATATCTTTATTAGAGAATATGCAAGAAAATTTTAAGAAGACCACTCCCGCTGGTTTTAAGTTGAAATGTACTGGATATTTAAGGAGCAACATATAAATAGATCGTGGGATGAATACTGCAATTAAGAAGCGATAGATTCATTGTTAAAAAAACACAAATAAAATGATAGCCTCTCTTGGACTGAACTTCGATAAATTGTTTACACGAATTATCCAATTGTTGTTGTGTTGGATTTATCTTAATAGACCTTTTTCTGTTAAATAACCCATAATTCGCTAATTTCGTATTCATTTATCTATATCAGTTCACACGTGTTAAGATTTCCACAAAATCACTAATATTAGAGTAGTACTAATATTAGATTTAGATTAGTTTAGTTATATTAACGTTCCGTTTTAAAGCAGCACTAGGGCTATTTTGGAACGGACCTCATAATTTTGAACCGCGGTCAGATGACAAGGACGACACTTGAGTTGGCATCCCCCTCTCCCCACCACACCACACCAGCGGGAGGACGTTTAGTCCAGACGGATTTAACGTGCACTATACCCAGTGGAATTGGGTCTCGAACCTAAAACCCTCAGGTTCCTAAGCCGAGACCTTATCACAAGGCCACCGCGACCCCGGTACTGATATTAGAAGTTATGCTTTAGGGAAAACAAATATTTTTATTATTATCAACATGATTTGTGGCATATATATTTTTTTTGTAAAGTTTTTCAAGGAACCATGGGCTAACAAAGGCCGTTGTTAATGTTTTTAGAGCTTCAAGAGATGCTTGCTTATACCCGAATGAGAAGGAGGAAGTGTACTAGCATTCATGGTAATGAAGATGGATCCCTATTTTCGTCAGAGGAATTTATTTATCCTATTATATTGTATGACATTATATTATATTATTTTATCTTTAAGTGCAATTGATTTAAATTCGATATAATCATGATGTGATACTTGTAAAGAGTAATAAATTATTTTAAGATAAACAAATTCGACCGAGATAAACAATAAATGTTATATCGTAATTTAAGTTAAGTCATGCTTTCGAGAAATACATTTCCAAATTCGAAATTGACTTTGAAATTCAAAATATAATCCTAAATAAATAAATTTAAAAACAACAAACCTATATTTTGATATTGACCTTCTTTAATACAATTGTAATCTTTTATTTTCTGTTATCCAGTGATGTTGCCTCCAAGAATTAAAGGGATTCTAGATGCCTCAGGCACCAGTCTTTGGAAAGTCATGAAAAGCTTTTGAGAAGCCATAAAGATTTTGCGTGTTTTTTTAAAGTTAAATAGGATGCAGAGTTGAAAAAGGAAAGTCCAGCTTCAGATGCTATTTACACTTGCCAAACCACAAATGATAATGATAATCACGGGAGAGATAATTAGATTAGTTACCTTCGTTACGCTATCGCTGAAAAAATATTATTGTCTAATAAGTTATTAAAAAAATTAAAGGTTAGAAATTGTGATTATAAATGCATTCATTTAGCATTCAAAACCAAGAAGTATTTTTCATTGATTTCATTATTCTCATACTGAGAAGCATCAAAAATTACCTAAATGCAGTGGTGCTATAATTATAGTGGTATAAGTTCAAAATTGTAACCAATGCAAAACTCAATTCAATGCAATTCTACGTGTAAAATTTTTTTACAAATAAAACTTAAAAAAATAGACAACATCACAACATTTTTTATTCCTTAATATCACAGTACTTTTTACGATGCGCTTACTTTTACTTTTTATGATTTCCGGAAGAAAATATAACAAGTAAATGACGTAATTTTAACCCATCTTTATAGTCTTTATTTTATTTATGTTGCTATTTTGAAGACAATACAAACATCTCGTGAGCCATCCAAATAAAAATTTTAGTTTTTGAGTGACGCTTGAATTATTAAAGGGATGAATTTAAAAAATCGAATAAAAAAAGATCTTTAATATTAAGTAATAATTTACATTTTGAAATAATTATTTTCTTACCTTAATTAACATATTTAAACTTTATCGAATACCTAGCAATATTACCAAATATGATGTAGCAACGCATATAATGATGAAGACCACGGGAATAAGTGAATGATTACCTTTTATTCCATCATTTTCTATATTCGGCAACGTGAAATTATGTATTTAATGACATCGAATTACAGCCCACATCTGCAAAGATTTTCTTCATATATTCAGAATCGTTACATACCAATGCGTGTACAAATAACGCCTCTGCTTTAAAACAAAATACATCCTAAACCGCAGCTGTCTAACCTTCACAACCAAAGCCGTGTTTACCACTTGTTAAACATGAGCACATACAGCACGTGCAATACCACTCTTTCATTAAACGCTGACGTGCTTAAGACCATAAGTGACAAGAAAATATTTGCGGTCTCAAAAACCGCAAGGTCCACAAAGAGAGGTAGCTCAGGTTGTGGTTTGCTTAGCTGTAACCGGCATGAGTCTCCTTTCGGGTGCAAAGTTCCCAGAAGAAGAGCCCTTCACTTACGTGACATTCTTGGAGGGATATTTGCACAAAAGATTTTCGTCAGGTTCCGTCATTAGTTCTTCAATTCTGTGATTAAAAATGGACAGGTCACTGCGTAGGTCAGGCGGCAACTTGGTGATTTAGGAAATACCCACCAAATAATCAGTTTTGAAATTCCTTTTCTGGATAATTGGGACTGTGGGAAGGTAAAATTTTATATTCGGTACATAAGGGGTGAAAGAAGGTTTGAGTATATTCCTTTATCACGCTAGGGTAAACCACAAAATGTCGTATACTCTGACTAAAGAATGGATTATAGTCTTCAATTAATAATTTAAACAATAGTTTTTACATTGAGATCATTAAACAGTTGAGTATTCATAAAAGTTTGGAAAAATCTAAATAAAATAAAGATCCGGAAAATTTGCTTAACAAGCGTCATTTTTTTTTGTTTCAATTCTTCTATGCCTGCTTAGATTCAATTAAATGTGAATTAAATTCCGAATTCAATTATGTAAAATAGAAGATTAATAGTTTTTCAATATTTGTTTGTTCTATGAAAAATAATCAGTAAAAGATGTTATGAAATTGTATTAAGACGTTCACAGCTTTGTAATCAATCTGTGCTTCATTCTTACCATCTAATTGTAACGAATTATTGATTAGATGACTCTTTTCTACAACAATAGCGAAGAAAGGGGCATCTAATTAGATAGATGTTTTGAATATCAGACAGACGTGGCAGTAAACATTCTAATGTGTATAGTGACTTTTCGATAATGCTTAATGGAATTTATATTTATTTTTATGAATATTAAATACTTAGATTTACTTCTGTGATTGTAGAAGAATCGCCAAATCTAACTATTTGACCATTAAAAACCAACAATGGATATTCAGGAATGGGATTCAAAAATGTTCTTATAAAGAAGATTATACATTCTATAAAATATTTATTTCGACCTTATTTAAAAAAAATATACATTAAGATTGAATATATATATTAATATATATATATATATATATATATATTTATTAGTATATATATATGTGACTGAATATGTAGAGAATTCTA
>JAPMOR010123505.1:20774-45884 GCA_026543865.1 Argiope aurantia
ATATATAAAGGCTTATTTTTTATACAAATGAAAAATAATATTAAGATAAAAAAGAAGAAAAAGTAGTCAAATTATTTCCTTACACATATAACGATATTCAGACTTATATGAGCCGTGACTTATTTATGCTTCACACTTACCATATAATTGTAACGAATCATGTACCTAATCAGATGACTCTTCTGCACCATTTAAGAGATAGCAAAGAAAGGAACATCTAATTAGATATACAGTTCGAATGTCAGGCATGTGTTGTGGCAGTGAACGTGTTAATATGGAAAGTGACACTTCGATAATGCTTTAATGGTATTTGTATCTATTTTTATGAGTATTAAATACTCCCGCTTAAATCTTTGGTTGTAGAAGTATGAATAAGTCTGACTACTTCACCATTACAAACCAACAATGGATATTCAAAAATGTGATTCAAAAATTTTCTTGTAAAGAAAACTATACATTTTATAAAATATTTGTTTCTATCTTTTAAAAATAAACATTAAATGTATAAAATACACATTAACATTTAAAAATATTTAATACATATATTAAACGTGTAAAAAAATAATGACCTACTTTATTGTATACAGGAAGAAAGTATTAAGATAAAAAAAAAGTTTATGTACTATGAGTCAAATTACATTCCACTTTATAACAACATTCAGAATATAAAATGAATTCGCACTTTATAACAACATTCAGAATATAGAACGATATAATTATTTTTAAATACAAAAATCAATCAATAACTTTTCTATTAAAATTGTTACTTTCTAAGGATCGGATCTGGAGCTGTGAATTACAATGTAGCAAATTAAAATTTATTAAATAAATGATATTGGCTGTTTTCTATCAACCTTGACTCAATATAGTATCTCATCTGATGACAGTAAAAAATTGATTCAAAAATTTAATTAGAGTTTAGTAAAATAAATAAATATATATTTATATGTATACATTTTTATATTTATATGTATAGTATGCATTCATATCCAGTTTGAATGTGAAAAAAATTGCAAGTTAATATTAAAAATATTTTGCATATAAATATTTTGATAACCAGTTGGTTCGATGAGAATAACGGTTGTTAAAAATTTCAATTAAATATTACATGTTCTTATATCTAAATTTCAAAATATTCATAATTTTTTTTTATTTTGATAGACATATAACTAATAATATTTTAGAAGCCCGATTCGGTTCTTCATTGTGCTACAAATTTTTCTAATTTTTTGTTTGCATCTTTATACATCAAACTATATCAAAGAAAGGAACAGTAATAATTAAAAATGAACGCACTTTAAAATTTTTCACCAATGTTTGATTTTAAAATTAAATTTTAATTGTAAGTACAAAAAAAAAATTCAAAAATTTTGTTGAAAGCGTACCTTATATTAAACGTTACTGAGGATGGTAAAATAAATCGAATTTTCATATCTTGGTCATTAATAATGAAAAAAAGCTAGCATCAAGTATTAGTAGCAACAAAAAAAAAAATAATTGTACAGTTTCACTTCAGCATTAAAATATATTCTTGAAAAAATCTTACGACATTTTTCAAAATAGGTTAAAGATAGGAGAAAAAATATTTAAATTGGTATCTTAAAACAAAATAATACTATTTTTAATTTAAAGATGATGTAAAAGTCATTTTTGTGCTGTAATATTTTGGAAGTTAACATGCAAAAACGCCAAAATGTCATTTAATTTTTTAATTAATTAGAATTTTAATTAACATTTCAAAATAAAATACCTTTCAAATGCATACATAGCTTTAGGGCAACATGCACATACGCACACACACATACACACTTTTATTAGTTGCAGAGATATAAACAGATGCAGATAACCTAGTTCCATTTTTACAAAACAATTGCATGGATAATATGGAAGTGAACTACATATATAAACGGCTATTCCGAAATCCCATTTTCGTTAAATATAGAAACAAACCATTTTTCTAATTAACTGTGGAAATGAAAATGTTAATGGTGAAAAATAAAGTTTTTCTGTTTTTTTAATATTTAGAGAATCACGTGAAAAAATAGATACAATAATAAAGAGTAGAACAACATGGAAGTCGCATAAAAAACACCATAACAAGTTGTACACAGCCTAACTGGTGTAATGATAAGAAAGATTCAGTATAAACAATAAACCTTCCGAGAACTTAAAGTTTGTTATCCGTAGTCGTATGTAGTCTATTAAATATAATAATAAAAATAAATTTAATAAGAATAGTTTTTAAAAGCACCCTTACGGCTTAATGAAAAGTAAATATTTTTTAATTTAATTATTTTCTATCTTTAATTTATAAAATTGATAATTTTTTTTTGAAATTCACCATTAGTTAGCGCCATTCATATGGAAGCAAGGATTCATTAATATAATCGTTTAATTGTATAATTATACACTGAACCATTAAAATAGCGCATAATATAGAAAAGCATAATATTTCTAAACTCTAAAAATAAAAAAAAAAGTTAAATGCATTACAATATCCCTTTTTTATAAACAAAATCAATTCAAATTAAATAAAACCTCAGAAAAAGAAATCCAGTGTCTTATTCGTATAAAGTTCTTTGTTGACAGAAATTGCATAAATATATTTTCAACAATTTTGAAGTATTGCTTAATAGAGAAATTTCGGATTAAAATATTTTTTCCAAGTAATTTATGCCCAAATTTGTAAAGCCTAAAGCTGATTAATTAAATAAATATATTCAAAGATCATGTCTGCATATGTACAAACTGTCCTGAAACATTAGTCATGAAAAAACAGGCTATAAATCCTATTAAGACGACGACGTACCAGTTGAAATATATTCAATCTATGTAATTAACGATTGCATCGAACAAACAATGAAATTGAAAAAAAAAGCTCAAATATCAATTTTCCACCCGTTTATAACAAATCTCCAATGAATATTTATGAATGCATCAATGAATACCGCCATTTGCTTGACGATCCTTGAAATGTTACATGCCGAACATGATGTTGGATCTTCGATTCCATGTTGGGTAGTGCTTCATATATCGCCTTCATCATCGTAATTATCCATCCGGGTCACTTTTTAATTACATCCCACCTTTCTAAGCCCCATTCATGAGCACAAAAAATAATAATAATTATGCCGCTTTGCAGCTGGGGGAAAAAAGGAAGAATCATACAATTAACAATTACCTTTATCAGGTTCGGAGAGTCTGAGAGGAAAAACTGTAAATCAGAGCATGCGCGAAGGAAGATTTCATTCAGCTTTTCTTTGCAATGCTTTAGAACTCCTCTTTGATTTTTCGGCTTCACTATTATTATTTTTTCTGAATAAATACACCATATTAAATTTTGAAGGATAGATTTAATATTTTTTACTTTTATGTTAGTTTAAAATTTGTGTTAAATTTTTCATATAAAATTTTTTTATATAAAATTTTTTATATAAAAGTATGAACTTTTGTTCATTTTTATAAAACCTGTACTTTTAACTATAATTTTAATAAATAAAAATATATACCTTTAATCTATACACTTTTTTGTTATTTTAAAATGAAATTAATTTAAAAATAAAAAAATGATTGATCATAAATCGAAATCAAATAAAAAGAAGAAAGCGAATAACCACCAGTACTTTTTTATTTAATGCTTATATAAAATCAATATGACAGTTCCTTTCACAATTATGATAAAACTTCACTTTTTTTTTACCTTTGAAAATAATTTGTTCTTAGAACTGTAAAAATTGAATTTCACCTTTCAAATTATTTCTCTGGTGTTGTAATAAAATGCTGTTTCAAGATACATAACATTATATTTGAATTTAAAAATGATTACCAATGAATAATATTTCCAAATTTAAAATTTAAATGAAGTGGAAATATTTTTCAATTTATTTTAACATCAGTTCGAAGCAATTCCGACGTATCTTTACTTGCATAAGATTCTTAATACAATTAAATAAATAAATAAAAAATGACAAAAGGTGAAGAATAGAAGAAAAGAACAAGAAATGAAGTATGTGAATTAAATGAAAATTTTTGTCCCCAATGGAAAAATACTTTTAATCTAAAAATTTTATAGTGTCGCTTTTTATAAATGCAACCCATGCAATTGTAATTAATTTCATACAATACTGTTCCAAATATGAAGTCTAAAACTTCATGATGCAAAGATTACAATAGATAAAGATGGCAATTGTCACAAGTGTAAATAATAATTAAAAGTAATTAAAATAAATTGTGCAGCATAATAAATACAAATAAGCCAACCTACCGTACGATGGATAGATTAATCTTTTAACAACGCAGGCGTATTATGACAACTTTTACTCTCCCTACCGTCTCATCTTCCAAGGTCGAATTTCGTCCTCCACAAGTATTGCCATTCTTAAGAAGCTCAAAAAGCAAAACAAAAAGAAAGAGCTTCATCAATAATGATCGAAAAAATAATCTGCTGCTCCAGACCATTTTCGGTAAGTGGCATTATGATTATGATGGCATGTCATTATGATGATGTATTAGAGGCTTCGTAGATGATGTCACGAAATCCAGAAGCCATTCAGCGGTCTGCATATTAGAAGCGGATGGATAGCAAGCAGACACTTTGAGGCTCCACCCTGGATGCTATCTTCTTAGTGGTATTTTTAAGTTAAAAAAAAAAAAAGGCACTCGGCTGCCATTTTATGTTTCTTCTTTTATTATTATTATTTTAGATTTCCGATTCATCAGAGAGGATGATTCGGAAGACAATTCATCGGTGTCGAGATAAGGGAGTAATGCTGGTTTTTTGGGGACCGGTTACTGAGTTCGATGGGCGTGCTTCTTGAAAAAAAGAAGCGTTGCACAGTAGCCAGAGCTTTGGAAATCGTGCTTCTTTTTAGTGATTTATAAAGATTATCGACGGAAGGATCTTTGGATGCTTCATTTAATTTTGTTAGGACAGTTGTTACAATTATTTTGACCTTAAGAATTGGGAGGGAGAGTTTATTGAACTGAAACTAGAAACCGTTTTGATAATATAAGTACCGATTTGATTGTTTAGTAACGTTTTGATTTCAGTGTTCATGATTATGTAGATCAAAACTTTTTAAATCAATGTTCTTGGCTTGAAGTAAGGTTGATTGTGCAAAAGATTATTAAACTTATTGTACTTATGAAAAGAGTAAGTGCAACTGCTTTAATGCGGTAGAATTTCAAAGCAATTCTAAATTCTAAAGACTACAACGTTAATTGCCGTTTTACGGTCAACAATCGTATTATAAAGATATTTCTTAATAAGTGTGAAGATTGAAGCACAGTAGTCCTTTGATAAATCCTTTAAAAAATGTTTTTTTTTTTCATTTCTATTATTCAAAAGCATACATTTTTTTTCACTTTGGCTGAAATTGCAAAAAGAAAAAGAATCCTTTACGTGCTGTAAAATGTCATTTAATATAATAAAATTACGAAGTTTTAGATAGGCACCTTAAACCATTGCTGAGAGTATAAATAATGGAAGTATTACAAATAAGTCAGATTTATCATGACTGCTAGTTTTAAATTCGAGTTTTAAAAAGAGAAGTTTTTGTTACATATTTTCCATATTAGATAAATATCTGTAGTGAAACTTTTTGGAATAAATCTGCACCAATGAAAAAAAAATCATATTAATTATTTAAAATTCTAAACTCCACTAAAAAGTCGTCATATTTCAAGGGAACAAAACGTTAAAGACTAGTGCACTTAATATATAATTTTTTTAATAATATAAATGTATTATCTAAAAGTTTATTGAAAATGTGATCTAAGTAATAAACTCTATGTGAAATATGGTTTGAGTATACATTGAAACGGTAGCAATAAGATGAAGTACCATTAAACAAGAAATTAATGTCTTCTTTGTTCAAGTAATAATTTAAGACTCGGATACAGCAATTTTCTAAATAATTCATTTGTAAATTAAAAGAACATTTTTATCTAAATGTTAGTCTTAAAGCTTCTATTTTTATGTATTAATTAGGGAAATTATGATTGGAGCTTATTATTTAAGTTTCTAATAGATAATTAGTTTATTGGTCACTGGGCTCATTACACTAGATTAATTTGAAATTATTCTTGGAACAAAAAAGAATTTTCATGCAAAATCACGGTACTTAAATATTTTAATGCAAAGAAATTTTATGCGAAAGAAATAAAGCGGAAATAATCACACTGGTGAAATTTATAACCATCAAATATCTTGAACAACCTAATTACTGTTAAGGATATTAAAAAAAATAAAAAATGAGCAGCGGTCTTATCAAAACTCAACGCTTCAGTGGTGTGAAGAAATCAGTAAAAGATGGCGTTAAACAAGTTGACAATTCACGCCGATGGAACTCAATTCTTTTTGCTTCCAGCGCCTTTAAATGAAATTGATTTCACACGTTTTAACGGTTGGTGAACGCAATCGCGCCATTTTTACGACAGTAACTTAATTAAGCCTAAAAGAGATTGAATTCGGAGGAAAAAGAAAGTATTTCAAATGTTCATTTCTTTCATTTTGTTTTTAAAGAAATGGCTTTTAACGATGGTGCTGATGGAACTTTGCGATTAGGTGAATTTTAATGGATCGTTTTTACAGCGCCGTAAAACATTCGATATCTGTAAGGTGAATGAAGACTTGCCAATTTAATGTTTCAGAAAATCGTTTGCGAATTCTGCAAGGAATACGATACAATTATGATTCAGTTTCTTTTATTTGCATCAAGTTTCTTTTCAGAAAAACTTCAAAGTAATAAAATCTTGTTTAGTATGCTTTAGAATAAGAGAGAAATATTGTAAATGCATATCTATGGAATTTTAATTATCAGATGCGAGTAAATATGTATCGGTAACAATCTAATTCTTTTACAAGAATGTTTTAAATTTTTTTTCATGTGAAATGATACTCTAAATTGGAAGTAATCCTGCATGAAATTCGTTTGATGTATTTTATAAAATATAAATAGTTCTACTCATTTTAGTGCCAATTATTTTTTTAAACTTCCAGGAACTTCTATCAATAAACAAAGACTTTAGATCCATTAAATCCAGGCTTTAATAAACAATAAAAATTAATAAGGTTTAGAGTATTTTGAAAATTTTAATACCCAAACCTTAAGAAAAATGCAAAACTTATGAAACAGAAGTAAAATAATAATTTTTTATTTGTTTATTTATATTGTTTATGTGTTCCTATTCCCTCAAACGTGTCTAAGTATATTGAAACTGCAGCAATATTCTCTAACAAATATACTTATTATGTTTATAGACATAACGAAGCATGTAGCATGCAAGGGATAAAAAGTAACAAATCAACAATGTCTGCTTTCATGCGTCCCATCACAAAATAATAAATTTTAAAAGAAATTAGTGCCATGTAAAAAGAAAAGAAAGCACAATTATTTTTCTTGGTGGATTTTGTGAAATATTTTTATTTTTCTTGCTTTAGAAAAATATCGTTTGCTGCTAAGTTGTATTGTACCTAATGGAAGCTTATAAGTATTAAGCTCGAAATCGTTCTTTTCCGTCTAATTTGACATGCATATAATATACAATTAAAGTAAATTTAATCAATGAATGAACATTGATAAACACTGTAATATCCGTCATTTCAACATTATATAAACTTTAACAATTTTCCTTATTTTGTCATCATATAAAGAAATGAAGTAAAACTGTATTATTTTTCCTTCTAAAGACAATCGCAGTAATACAATAACAATATTCTGTTATTCTTTTGTGCAATGTTTTGAGTGAAAAATTTATTCTTAATATCTTACATTTTTAATAATTAAAATCATGATTTCTAATTTTATTAAATAGATGTACATTCTTATAAAATAATTATTTCCAGAACAATTAAACAATTGTTTCTGATTTTTTTAATTGGTCTGCATTTTTACCAAATGCTGGTTTAACATAATGTATGTAGTTCCAACTCATAGCATAAAATAATTATAATTTGTTTTTTAATTTTCAAATTTGTTTGTTTAGCTGCCAATTTAAATAAAGGGTATTTTCAGATTTTATGCAAATAATGTTGGCGTTTAAAGGACTGAGAAAATTGTGCTCTATATCCTAAATTTATTCTTAGTCTTCACTCTCAAGTAAAAAAAAAAAATATTTTTTGATATAATTTTAAAGATTTTTTTTGTTTATCTATGACTTGAATCAGTGTCTTCTCAATAAAAATACTAATAAATAAATATGGTTGGGGGAATTCTTTTGGTGATTAAATTAGTTTAAAAGGGACTTTTTCCCAGTATATAACTTAGAATTTCTTTTTGGAGCATGACTTTTATATACTATACGACAACTCAGAAATTCAAAATTTAGAAATAACTTATGAAATTTAAAGTAGAGGCTTAGAAATTTTAAAGTAACGACGCTTTTTTTAATTTTAAGTGGTTAAAAAGGGAATAAATTTAAGAAAGGTAACATTTTAAATTTTTGAAAATATGTCATTCTAATTTTATTAATGAATATTCAACTTTGGCGGTGATATAGTTTATTTTTAATGTTAAAATCGTTTGAATACAACTTCATGTCCATAATTTTGCCAAACATTTTTTAAAAGTTTCCTTAAATTCGAATTCATTATAATTTTGAAAATTTCCTTATCTGAAAATCAATTCCTAAATAGAAGAAAAAATTTTGGGAAAAAAAAAGTCAAAAGACAAAAACTCTTAAAAGTTCAAATTTGTATAAAATTTTCTAAAATATTTTTCTGAATTTTTTTAGACTCATTTTTTAGACGAACTTTCATTCAAAAATTTTACTCTAGAAAAAGTACTAATTTAAAAGAAATTAAATAATTGCTAGCTATTAGTAGCATTTAAAACCAAACCTACAGAAATAAAAATCCAAATTTCACAATTCCTTTTTAAAGGACAGCAAAACTATAACATATTTTCACTCGTTAAATTTAAGAATGTTTTAAAAGCACAGGTTATTTAAGAGTATTATTACTTCTAAATAATATCTAAAAATAATGAATTATATTAGTTGCAAATTTATATAAGTGAGTTTTGAAAAAGCAAAAATAATTATGAGCAAATTAATTTGAATTATTCATATAGTAGCAAAAATATTTCGATTAACTTGATGAAATCCTTGAAGGATCATTAATATTTCATTCATTTCTTATTTACAAACACTAATGAGTTTAACAGCTCTCATAACAGTAAATCGGTAAAGTTCATAACAAGTGTTTATTGTTCAATGGTTACGCATGCTTAACAAAAATAATGGGTCGATGTGCATGACATCACACTTATCCGATGATATAAAATGTAAAAGTAAACTAATATCTAATTACATACTAAATGTATTTTGTTGTGATTTGCTCCCCCCCTATGAATTTAGCATTGAAGAATTAATTTGACATTGGTATATTCGATGGATATTACATCAGTATCACTTATCACACTTAAGTCTCTTATTTCTCCTCAGTGATGAAATTATCCTTATCTTGGGAAAATTTCAGGTTTTAAATAGATTTGAAAGTAATCTCCACATAATACAAAGAATTGATGAATTTTAAAACTACTTTGGAATCAAAAGGTAATATTAAATATTTGCACCCTGTTAAAGAAAATGATAATAATAATTTATTTATGATGAAAATATATCCTATTGAAGCTAAAAGATAAAAATAGGCAAAGTAAGAAATGCTGGCGACCTAGTTCTCGATTCCCTGGTGGACATAATAATTTTGTGGGAACAAGTCACCTTTACTCCAATGACGTGGTTACTTCCTACAGAAGTGTTCCGTGACTGGTAATGACCATCAGGATATTAGTTTCCGCCACCGATCTATCGCGATGACAGCCAATAAATTTACCCCTGATGCATTATCAGGGCGGATATGATTTCTTCACGATTACCTTTCTAATTTCATATGGATTAGTCAGAATACATTAATAGAATACATTAAAGAGAAATTCACAGATAAATAAGCAAGTTTTCACTTTTCGCTTCTCCTGTGATTAAAAAAAATAATAAAAAAATAGTGCGAACTTGTACCATGTTCTCTCCGACAATCAGTATGCAAATTTTGTATGTATGGCAGTAAGCAAGTCTTGTGACAACGGTTGGACATCGGCCGTGAAAGACATCAGAACCCTCCGACATTTCAATGCAGTCGTCCCTATAGATATCATTCAATTAAACCCCGATTGCTTAAGCAGGGGAAAAGGAGTGGTTAATTAATTTAAAGTAATTTTCATTTCCAAAGAGATATAGTTATGAACTTTTGATAGAACATATAAGCTACCAAAAATTAACATAATAATAGGGTTTTTTCCTTATTTCCACAATAGTGTTATGATTATTAAATTTTTATTCGTTTATCTGTATAGAAATCTCTGTTAACGTTTTACTGTTCATACTTGAAATTGCTATTTTTATTTCTGAACGCACTGTGATTAAATACTGTCTTTCTATTTTTCAGGGCTTTTTTAAAAAGGTTTTATTTAACTTGATATGTTTCATGTTTGCAAAGATGACATATTGTAATTGATTTTTCTCTCACTTTCTAATGCGCCAGAATTTCTAAATTTTGAACATTTGTATGATCTACAAAACATGAAAGTACAAAATTTTAATATTTTTCTAATTTAATTATGAGCAAATTGATGAATTCAATGGTTTTTATTCTATATAATTAATGCTACCTGGTGATGAATATAAGAAAAAAAATGATATATTTTATTTTATAAAATAAATAGTAAAGAGGTATAAATTTAAACTTTTAAAGCAAAAACATGTAATTATAGAATTCTAGATAATGCGAATAAAAATAATTTTAAATTATTTTTTTCAAATTTAAAATTTATTTTTAGTGAGAAATAATTAAATGTCAGTAATTTAGGAGTGCATTACTTAGTGTTGATAATTTTTATAGAGCAGCTTATGCTATTTTATTTGCCTGTATTTTTAAAATTAAATAAAAAGGTAACTTCATGTCATTGCAGAAACTCTTATGTTAAAGGAATTCAAAATGGGAAATGGAATTTAAATCAATACATTACAATTCAATCTACTATTGTTTTTTACAGTTATCTCTGAAACCACGCCATTATAAAATTTTCTCCTAATTTCTTTTTCTATCTTCAATAATAAAAGGATTTGAGTATGCTAAAAATATTTTGTACCATAAATATATTAATGTAAAACATCAGACAAGCACACAGAATGTTATAGTTAACCAAAAATAAAAATCATTCTGTTATAGTTTTTGATTTATGTTAATGAGATTGTCAAAATAGTTTTCTGAAATATTTTAATTGCATGTGCAGCAAAATCTTTTAAATTCTGAGAGAGTTATTCCACTTCGAGATTATATTACAATATCTATTTAGAACTCCTAATAAAACAAACATTGGTTTAATTCAGACCCATTTAATTCTTTCTTTTAGCGACGCATCCCCCCCCCCTTTTCGACGCAAATAAAAAAAATCCGCGATATTTTTAATGCTTTGAAAATTGGTTGAACAACATGCGTAATTTATTTTCTATAAACGTTTCCAAAACAAATACGCTGGTTTTTGAAGTATTATTTGATTATAAGAAACAAATTTAATAAAATGTGTTAATATTTTAATAAAAGAATTCAATTTAAGATTGCATTTTGAGTAATTTTTGCTAACATCTTTTGAAGTCTGAACAAAAGTAGTGGAAAAGATTTAAAGCATTATTTAAGGTACAAGCACTCGTTTGAGTGTTGGGTTCCAATAAATTAAGAATTTTTATTTTATCTAAATGGAAGTATGCTGATGAAATCAAAATAAATTAGTTACAACAATTATCATATTCTGAGAAAAACATCTGAATTCTTTAATGGCGCATGTTTTTAATAAAACTTTTCAAATTGTGTATTATAGAAGATATGTTTGGTCTCTTGCTAAGAATACGAATATAAAACCAGCGCTAATAAAAGCCTCAACCCAATTCGTTCATATAAATATAAAAATAAAAGAAATTTGAAAATTCCCAATCATGCTAAGAATAAAACATGATAAAAGAAGCAACTGTGATAGAAATTTAATAAAATTTATTTTTAATCTGATGTCTTTGTCGCTATAGTTTCTTTAAATAAATTAATTGCAAATTTAATAAAATGCATTAAAACCACGAACTATCAGTATTTCTAGTCCAAAAAATTTATTTCTCTCATCCTTTAAGAGTTGAGAATCACAGTGAAACCAGGGATATGGGTCTCTCCAAAACTTTCTCGCATTCTCTCTAATAAATGCCAGAGAACGCCTTTCATGGTATTGGTATACAATAGTTAAGAAATATTAACTTTTTGGCGTGAATTTAACATTTCTGAATCTTTCGTGTCATCCCGATTAATGATATTGGAAAATCGAATGTGTGTTTTAGACTCGTTTTTCTGAACCGATTGAAAAAAAAAAATTGATTCAAAACTTCACTTGTGGTAACAAAATCTTATTCCGAATTTGACAGCGTTTACATGTTTCTAAAGTATCAATCGACAGACAGTCAACTCTAGTCAGATTCGGTTAAAAATTTGATACACTATAAATGAAAAATCTGTGAGCTGAATTTTATCTACTACCTATGTATCTTCCTTTTTTGATTACCATACTAACTTATTTTCAAACAATTGGACAGACGAATTTTTTCTACACAGATTTGCATATCGAATTTCAACCGTTTAACTCAAAGCGTTTTTCAGTTATCTTTGTCACATGTCACAGACAAATAGACGAAAGAAGGATATTTTCCAAAAATGTGTTTTTGAACTCAGGGATATCTAAAACGCAGAGATTCGTTAAAATCTCAAATTCGAATTTTTTACAATTTCTATACTTTCTCTATACTACGTGTACGAGAAAGTAAACAGGAAGATTTAAAGCTAGTTGCTAAGAAAAATGCACGCGAATGGAAGCGATTTAGTTGAGTTAAGTTTTTAGAATAAACAGCAACAAAATAGCTCGGCAAGGAATGTTTATGTCTACTTTTTTTTTCACTAGCATTTTAAATGACAAATAATTTGCTACCTATGTTCAGCATGTATTACATTTCCAACATATATTAAAATTTAGAACAAAGAATGATATAAAATTTCAAAGGTAATCTAAAAATTCTTAAACAAGCCGTGGTATATTCTATAAAATCATTATAATTTTAATGCATGTTGACTATACTTTATTATTTCAGTTATCATTGGAAAAAAAGAACGAGCAAAACCTCAACCCCCCATATGTCTTGATTGATCATTTTCCATGTCATGCGCGTTCGGAAATCCTCTGAACTTCTTATAAAACAGAGACAGTAAACAGACATCTAATACGGTCATAAATTTTTATCACCTACCAAAGTTTGGCGTAAAACGAAAAGCTGTCTCTAAATTAAACTCTCGTAATCCTCGAGAATTCATGTTAGTACGATAGAAAAAGAAGATGAAATAAAATAAAAATAGTGAAGAAAGAATGAAAAAAACAAAATGAGCGAGAGATGTGCATTTAAGAATTTTTTTTTGTGGTGTTTTTTTATGTAAAGGTGATGGGTGAGGACTCGTAGAATACGTGATTGGAAGCGGGAGAATAGTGAACACGATAAAGGTAAAAGTTGGGTTACTAGTTTTGAGTGTTTGCGCCAAATTTGGCATATCTAATATTTGATATTCAAGCAGGAACCAGCGATAATTTAATAAATATTAATTAATAAATTAAAAGATTGATTTTAAAAAAATGCTATTTATGTGATACTACATAATTACTTGAAAAAAAATATATAAACTTGTAATTAAAAAAATAGATAAACTCAAATGAAATGGAAAAAAATACACAAATAAAAAAATAATGAAATAAAAATAAAAATTGCATTGCTATTTTTCAACATTATCTTTTCCATTTTCAAACCTAATATTGTGACAGTTTGCATAGTAATTTAAATATATCAATTCTTGTCCCAATCTTTCTGCTAAAAGTTGCGAAACGTCGCATAGTGCTTTTAAACTAAATTATATAGAATAAAGAAATAAAAAAAAATTATCGTTTTAATTTCAGCCATTTTCAATTTTTTTTTATTTAATTAAAACCATTTAGGAATTCTAAGAAAAATTATTGGAAATGTTGCAAGAAAATATTTAATAGTTCAATATCTATAAAATTTTTTAAAAAGATAGATTTTATATATATATTGAAGCAACGCTATGCAATTAATAAATAATACAGAAAAATAATTTAAGCAATTGCTTTTTAGCTAAATTAAAATAATTTAAATAAAAAATTTTAATTATTGATTTTAGATATGTTTATTTTATGCTTTCCCACATCACGGCACAAAAAAAAAAAAATGGTTTTTAATAAATTTATCAAACATAAGTTAAGAAAAAAAGTAAAAAATGAAATGTTCTATTTATTTTCGATTTCATCAGAAAATAAATCCTGATCTGAAAAATTAAATTTTCAATAAAATTTATAGAATTTTTTTTATTGAAAACATTAAACATTTTAATCTTTGGGAAGTCAGATTGTACTTTATTTTTCTCTGCACTCATTAAATTGTGGTATCATGTTATCGCATAGGCATTACAATAGGTGCTAGAAAAAGTTTTTATAAAATGATTGAATCTTTTAAGGGGAAAGGAAACTATAAAATAATATTCAAATGAAAATAAAATTTTGCATGAGGAAGGAAAAAACTGAAATTGAGAGGAAGAATTTTAATAGGTAAAAACACATGCATTCTATTAATGATCGAAAAATAAAAAAAATATTTAAAGAAAACGATGAAAAATATATGATAAATGGCATTCAGAAGAAAATCCCATATGAAAATTTTAACCCAAAATTGTTTTATACGGCTTTATGTACCCCACTTAAAACATAATTAGGTATTTAAAAAAGTAGCACTAAAACTACATAAAACAACAAAATAATCAGTTTTCTATTTTTTCAATAGTCTGAATTAATATTAAGTATTCTAGCAAATCTCGTTAAATCAGTAACCTTCCCACAAATCTCAATTTAGAAATTGAATTGCAAATGGAAATCAATTGAAACCGAAAATAATTTACTACATGGTTTTTAATGTAAACTTATATCATTAGATGAAAAAGCACAAGGTCGTACTTTTTTTATAGCTAGGGTACTATTTATAAATTGCTATTTGAGTGATACGACATCCAAAATAGAAAAAAAAAAAAAATCGTTCAAAATGCTCTACAAGGCCGACTATTAGACATGAAGCTAACAAATTTGGCGTTACTTCTTGGGCAGTATTTATTCATTAAGAAAGGTCTAATGAAAATTTTAATTAAATATTAACCAAAATTTCTATGTTTATTTCTGAATAATTTTAACATATATTCATTACCAAAATATTTTATACCATTTTAAAAGTCAAAAAACAAACTTTTCAACGATAATTATTTTGTTTACGTACAAATTTTATATCTAATTTTAACACATTTAAAAAATATTTAAAACATTTTTCAATACAATGCGTTTCATTATTTTAGATAACCATACTTTATTTTATATCGATGCCCTTTGCAACAATATTAAATATTTTTTTCGAGCACTTTACCGTTGCTGTATAATGAAAATAAATAAATAAATAAATAGAAATAAAAACAGTCTTAAAATAATATTCGGCAAAGATGTTTTGGAAATGAGACTGGATTATCCTTTATTTATTTTTTTAAAATTTAGAATGAAATAAACATATAATAAAATAGCAAATCTGAGCAACTTTATTGCAATATTTAAAATTAAGTCGGACAATTTCTCTATTTAAGGGAGATGGGAAAAATTGCGATTTTTCTTAGTGAAATTACGTAAAATATCTTAATTCTGTGTAAACATTTAAATTTCCCTATCATAATCCTAATACTTGAGTTATACAACGTTTGTTCAAAAGATATTTCATAGAAATTCTGTATATGCTGATAACATTTGACTTGTAACAGCTATAAGATATTCAGAATTCTGAGATATTATTATAATGGAATTCGCCTATAAGTTTGAAGCGCTTAATCCAATTCACTAGAAACTGAATTAACCAGCCAAATTGAAGGTTGGCGACTTTACTGTTGGCGCGTATTCTTCGGCAACCTTCGAACTCTGGCATCTTAAGGTAGAAAAGGTCATGGCGGAGGTCTGCGAATGACGAGAAAGTCGTGGCTACTGTTTCCCGAAATTCACAACAACGCCTTTCTTCTAATTTTTGTATTTTGCTTTTTTTTGGCCGGTCTATTTACGGGGGATCACTTGCTGAGTTCAATTTTCTCCGAGAGCTTTTTTTGTATTTTCTCTTTTAGAGGAAACAAGGAGATAGATTTCTTTTAATTATTATTGGCTTATTTGAATAGAGATAAGATGTATCTTTTGTTAGCGTGAAGGCATTAGAGATTCTTTGGTTTTATTTGAAAAAGATTATTCTGTAATTGGGAAATAATTTTGGTATTTTGCTGAAGTGGGGGACAGTTGACATAATTTTGGTATTTTTCTCAAATGATGAAATTTATTGTTCGGAAAGCTGGAATAAGCGAATGAAAAATGTTTGTGTAATTTTCAAAAGTTCTTATAAGTAGATAGAAAATATCGCAATAATCAGAAGTTTCGGTCATAAAATGTTGATGAATTCCTCGATATACTGATATTTCATATTTAAAACTTTACTTGAATATGATTTTTTTCTCGTCTGTATGTTAACACGGTAACTAAAAAAAGACAGCGAACTAGAAGGATGAATTTTTGTAATTTTTATAAAATGCAGGGGATATTTGTGTAACATCGGACGAAATCAAGATCATAGTAAGGTTTTTTTTCCTACCTTTTAGGAATATATGGATAAGATATATCATACAGTTGATCACTTTGAAGTTCACATCACTGATGAAACATCGTAAAACTTGATTTTTGTAAGAATTTTTGCTAATTTCATCCATCTATTTTCTGAAAAATAAATCTGGGTGCTGTGATCTGCTGGCAATAATAAGACCACAGGATTCCGGGATTGCTTCCGAATTCCACCAGAGATATATCATATCTGTAATCTTATATGGGTTAAATATGACTTCAAGAGGGAAATCCTTTTTTGTTGGTGTGGCGCAGAAATTTGAAGAGCAGGGTATCAAATCAGATATTCACTTTGGCCTTTAGAGAATTATTTCGTCTATCTCTAAATAATTCTCTAGTTACGTCAAAATGGAAAGCAACCAAAAGGAAACTAAATCAAGTAGTAATGCTTCAACACTACAAGAAAGATTGGGTTTGTTTACTTTAGTTTAGTTATATTAACATATCGTTTTAAAGCAACATTAGAGCTATTTACAAGACAGATTAGGAAAATAGTTTTAAAGAAATGAGCCCGGAATAATTCTTCTTCAATGGGCTCTCTGTAACCTGGTGATTGTGCCTCGGTTTTGGTATGGGAGAGCAACAGATTCGAGATCCAGTTTCACCTGAGGTCTACTGTATGCAAGGTCAAGCTACATCATGGTCAAATGTCGTCACTCTGATTGTTGTGGAAGTTTAAAGCAGAGATAATGACTCAGTTGTCAAATTAATTAGTAGATTATGGTTCAAAATTACAAGACTCTGCTTTGTGCTTCATGCCATCTGTCCACGATTTGTCCAGATCAGGCCGTTTTAAGAAAAGAAGCTAATTTAATTAATCATTTATTTGTTTTGACGAATACCTTGTTATCAAGACTTATTTTCTATATTGAAATAATATTTCCATATTTGGTTATGTCTATTTAATTTTCCTATATATTTGTTCCAAATTCGACAGTCTTACCTCTAACGCTCTACCCTGTAGCGCTCTAAACGGAAGGCCCATTTAAATTCACTTTTATTATTTGAGGCGATAGAGATTGTAGTATAATTGCACTATTTCATATAAGAAAACGAATAATGAAACGACTGTAACGGAATCCTGTATTCGGAATTATATTTGTCTGAAAGATATACAGAATACTGTAGGGAAGATAATTAAAAAAAATTGACATAAAATTTACTTGATTATGAATAATTAGTTTCAGTTTGTCAGTATTCATAACTTATAAAGACTAAAAGTAATAAAAGAAAACAGTAATTTAATATTATCTATTTTATATTATAATGAATTTAATTCTGCCTTATTCTACAAATATATATATTGATAGTGTATGTAGCTTCAAGTAGTTTTATGGCATGTTAAAAGGATTTAGGAGTGTATATTTAAACAAATCAATTACAGCAGAAGTTTATAGATAATATTTTTTCTTAAGGACAAATGCTTCTGAGTATTCTCAGCTGCACAATCATTTAAATATGCATTAGAACATAAATCACTAAAGCAAAAGTATTTAAATTTATGCAAGCAGCACTGATAGATTTTTTCGAACATTGAAGCTGGATATGGGAGTGTGCCAGGAGAACATACTTATCACCATATTCGTTCCCACTTTACAAAAACAGGGTTAATTATAATTCTAATCAGATGAAAGATACAAAGTTTTCCAGGGAATTCAACCTTGGACTGCACTATCTCATTTTTTCCATCCAGTTTCATTTATTCTTTTACCCGTTATCAGTTTTAGGTGACGTTCAGCAGGGATTTGCATGGTATTATTTATTTAGAAGGTACTGCCTGACTATTTTTCAAACACCTCCTCATTCCTTAAAGAATCCTACTTATCATGCCTGTGTTTCTCAGGAACCAAAACAAAAAGAAAGAAAGAAAGAAAGAGAAACTCTCTGACAGCAACTTCAATCCGAACCGCTAAAGCCGTAATCTCGCTGCTCAACTGAAGACAAGGTTTGTGCAGTTGAGTAATGTTTTAGATAACTTCTTGGACAGTTACTCTATTCCTGAAGAGCAATCCTGGAGTTGATTCGTATTTTCTTTTCTCTCTAACGTCTGTTTCGGTAGCTTGATAGAATTTTTAGATAACAGCTCTGGCTTCCGAGTGAAGGGAAATTATCAAGACCGTGGAGGGGATAAAAAACCAAACAATGAATAAAAGTAAAATAGCGAGTCTTGTAAAAAGTGCTTTTCAAATTGACATGTAGAGATCTCATGCTCGTGAAGACTCCAGTGCTTTTTTGGCCAGCGTAAATGCCTTATCTGAGTGGCATAATATTATATTTTCTTGTATACAGGGAACAGTTAAATAAGCGCCGAATAACGAAAACCAGTTTACTTCTAGGGCTTTTATCGTTTGCCTACCATGTTGTTTTTTTGATAATGCTAGCTAAAGAATTTTTTCCCAGGTAGGTCCGCCGAGGAATTTGTGTCGTCCCGGAGAGTGATCATATCTGCACAAGTCGAAGGATTTTTAAGACATTATTTGGTGATGGAGATAAAGCTGGTAATGAATAGGTGAAGGAGCAAAATCATACAGTGTAAAATGTTGAAAGAAATCTTGTTTCTGTTTCTGAAAGTATTACTTAATCATAATTAAGAAAGTTATAGATTAACTATGGGGAACTTTGTAACATATATAAGCAGGTAAGAAAAGAAACCTTGCTGGTTGTTTAAGTAAAAATTGCTCTTAAACCACCAATAGCCGTGATTAATCCTCGTCTCTTATTAAGTGTGTGTAGGAGGTCTAATACTTAATTAATATTTTATTTGTATTTTTTTATTTTTAATTAATATCAATAAATATTAGAAATTTATTTAAGAATATTTCATTTTATTTTCAAGACATTGCAAAAGAATTTACAAAATTTCTTAAAATTTTTCTTATTGCAAGGATTACATTCTTTGGAGGCGGTTGTGAAACTAGAAAAAGATGCAATAGAATTAACAACTATTGGACAACTATTCACAATTTAAAAGGAAACATTGAAACTGTGAACTGAATTGGCACTAGACTTAAAATCTGTAAAAAAACTAAAATTGTAAAAAATTATAATAATTTTTGAATTTGGGTTTTGTAACCGAAATTTTGAGTACCGAACTTCAGCGATTTGTAACTGAAGAATAAGTTTTATTATTTCCAATGTGAAATGGAGCAGTATAAGTAATAATTGATTTGAAAGAGGAAAATAAAATATGTTTACCTGATTTAAGAGATCGCATGCACCTAACAAAAGCAAGTAAAGAAATTTTGACAAATCATTGCAGAATTTTGTAATACAAATTGTTTATGAATTCGACGTAATTGTAACTTTAGAAGTATATATGATAAAAAAATTAATAAGAAAATTTATTAGTATGAAATACATACTTTCTTGTCATTATATATTATTTTATTTATAGAAATTTAATTTCACTATTGGTTTTTAGAATCCTATGATTTCTTTGTGTAGAGAGTTTAATAAAACTTTTTTATAAACTTGGATATGGATTTTTTTTTGTGTTGATGCCTCTATATTGTGATAGGTTGTAAGATTTTATAGAAAATAGAAATATATCTTATTTCAAGCAAAGAAAATGAAAGTTAAAGCTTCAAGAGAAACCATGGCTCAAAAGCAATTCTGAGAAGCAAAAAGCTTTTGATATAATTTATAAAAGTAAGATATTAAAAACAAAACAAAAAATACATTGTTTCAGTTGATTTTAAGCAATATTTTAACATACATAGTCCTTATGTTTATTTATTTAAAATAAATAGGAAAACCAAGGAACCAGCCCTTTAGCCTCAACCAGTAGTCAAATTTCAACCAACTGGTCCAGTTTCATTTCAGATGAAAGTTTACAACTTCTTGATACATCATCCTACCACATCAAAAGCCTCATAATCGAGAGATACCTCGTAAAACTTATTAACTGCATATTTTCTATGGGGAGAGGACAATTTTGACAGAGTTCCAGAGTCTCGACAACTAAAATTATTTTTTATTTCATATGAAAGGTCATAACCCATAGATACCCACGTTCTAATTTCGAATGAAATTTCAAAAAAGGTATTTCACTCTTTAGAACAGTATTCTTCTATATGAAAAAAAGAAAAAACACCCATGGCATCGTCCTTCTTGCCCAACCACAAAGCTGATTTCGCCTACTTTCATTCCAACTGAAAGCACATAGCGTTTAGATGCGTTATCAATGGACATCTATCTCATTTTGCCCTTTGTTTTAGAGAAATATCGTAAATTAAATCCATGAGAAAATCCCTAGTTTCAAATACTGTACCTGTTAGTTCATTTTCATTGTGCTTTATTGGTTCTATTTTTATAGTACACGTGCAATTTTATTACTTTCATTTGATGTAATTAAATACAGCTCATCAAAATTTACTCACATTAATGATATTAATTTATTATATTAAATTAACATTATTAATAACCTGGGCGAGCAATTGGTCACAGAAGGCGCTAGCATTATAATAAATTATACAACAATTTCACGCACACTGCAAAGACTAGCATTAAGTTTCTTTTCAAAGATAAGAAAATAAAGCAGAAAATAAAATATAGTTCAGGAGTTTCAATACAGTATCAACGACTTGAAATGCTTAAATAGTTAATATAACTTTTTCAGCAAGGAGACCAAGACCAATGCTGAGATTTTTTTGTCACGGATTAGTAATATTTCTTGCTTTTGCAATGAGTTTCTTAGTAAGGAAAATAGCTTATGTATATACAGCTATAGTAATGCTGAATGAATGCCCATTCACTCATATTTGGCAACAGACTTGATGACAAATAGGCGACAAAAAGACCTAGAATGTTTGAGAGTCTTAGCGATAGATCCGTTAAATCTCGAATTCTAGCGTTTGTCCTAGAATGTTCGATGTTCTGTTGATTGGAGGTTATGAAAACTTGAGAGATGGAGTCAATGGTAGCCGACATGAGAGATGCGAGCAGTTAAGTTGAATGTTTTTGAGTTGTTAATGCCCTACGAATTCTCTATAAACTCTTTATGCTCTTATGATTACTAATTACTAATTTGCAGTTTGCGATCTGCTATTTTCTGCAAGCGCTGTTCTTGTGTATAAACAGCACTTGCAATAGCTTGTGTTTTCACTTATAATGAATTTTCATGTAGAGTATAATTTTCATGTAGAATAAAGCGTCTTATTCGTTATTGAGTCTGTCGGATTTTACACCATAAACAAACGAATGGGTTTTTCCTTTTTAAAATATTTTTAATAAATGCTTTTTAAAAATTATTTTGACATTGTTGTTGATATTTTGATATTGTTTTTTGTCTAGATTCTTAGATTCTGCAAACCATGTAAATTGAAGACAATTCATTAAACTTTACAAATGAAATTTCTCTTTGCTTGTCATTAATTAAAAGATCATTATCTACAAGCAGCGTCGATGAATTTAATAACCGCAAATATAAACAACAATCTCATTAAATGAAATTAAATTAACCACAAGGATGTATAGCATTTAATACCATTATATGAAAATGAGTGTTTCAAAATGAGCAGGACATTTGAAATATTAGTAAAATTAATTTTACAAGAACAAACTTGTAAATAAACTCAAATATTGATAAGAGAAAATGCAAATTCGAATGACTGTGTTAAACTAAGTGATTCATTAACAATTTCTCCGGGCCATTACGTACTCTACTTTCTATATTATGGCATTTAAACATTTCATTTGCAAGATTTGGGAATAAGTTCATTACAAAACGAATTAAAATAATGATTATGTGGAATGAGAATAATAACTGAACCGATAATTAAGATTTCAGAACTTATTAAGAGTAAAGGACATTAACTGTTAACAATAGAGTACATTGCAACAATTTATTGATGCTCATCTAACTTATTACGTTTGTTTAATTTACTCTCAGACAAAGGATTCTAAATCTTGGGTAATACTGAGATAAATTACTTACTGAGGAAATGAGCTGTAATTACATCTTAAATAACTCTTCGATGTTCTAGGCTCAAATAGCAAACGCTCATTTATTCTCAATATAAATTGGATCATGAGTTTCCAGTGATTTTGAGTACAGCATATTAAATATAGGAAACTGAGATTAGATCTTTCAATTTGCATTTGATGGTAAGATTTCTTTTACGCTTATGCAATATTATGATTATAAGTTTAGATTATGTTATGTATTTAATTTATAATCATTAATTAAAAATATTTTTGTAATTCTATCAAAAAAGCTCCATCTAACAGCATAAATTCCATCTAAACAACTTTGACGACCAATTTAATTGTCCGAAATATAGGTTTTTTGGCTGTTATCTGTCATTTTTTGTTAATAAAAATGAATGTGTGTGTATGCTTTGGGGTTTTTCAGATTAGATTGCTTAATTTAGAACTACCAAACTTGTCGCATCTGCACCTTGGAGGATAAAAATACGATATTGGAATATTAAACAAAATTAATTAACGTTTGATTAAACAAAATTATGGCGTTTCTTTGGGATTATTTCCAGATATATTAAACAAAAAAAAAACACTTTGAAATTCAAAAAAACTTAAATTTAATTAATTAAATATTAAAACCTTAGAATTAAAAAAAATTCTTTTCAAATATGGCAATCTCTCCCCCCCCCCATCTTTAATCAGTTACTAAAAACTCTTTTAAGCTTATTGCACAATAATATATTTCATTGTCGAAGTGAAACTCAAATTACTTTCATTGTTGCTACTGATATTTCACCTTGTTTTTTCCCATTTTTGATCAAGAATTTACAAAGTTACAACTTATTTTTCCCCAATGAGTAGATTTATGATTTTAATACGCTTTTTGAAATTTATTGTCATTACAAATAAAGTTTAACTTTATAAGTAGCAATGAAGATTTCTTTTTCTTTAAATTATGTTCATTTTTAAACATTGCTACTCTTTAATATAATACAAATGAATCTGTGAAAATATATTATCCTCTTTATCAGATAAAATTTGCTTTCTTATTTTAGTGCACTGAATTTTCTTCGTTTAAATAGATATTTTTATTATGAATAATATTTTAATATGAATAATATTTTTATTGAACACATATGAAATTCTGCAGTACACTTTAAAATTTAATGCTGAACTATTGCACTTCCTGTTCTTATGTTTTAAATAAAAAGAAATATCCAGATTCATCGAAAAAATTCTATATTAATTAAAAAATTCCGTTTATCACATTTTACATTCTAGATCAGAATCACAGAAAATTAGGGCGATACAATGCACAATGAACGGTGTAAAGCATTTAAAATAAGTGTCTTAATTAAGTATTAAGTGCCGTAAATTTTAAGTTAAGTTTTGCTGAGGGTGACTTCATCAAGAGCAACTTTTATCAATTTTTTAAAAATTTTAGTAAGGCGTCTAGAACTATTTGTATGAAATTATTATTAATAAAATGAGAGATTACTACTAATAAAATATTGCATTTTTATTTGATAAAAATATCAATATTCAGGGATCAGCCTACTGAAAATTACTGAACTTGCAATTTTAAAAGCGTATAAGCAATTAAATAAGCGTGGAAGTGAGAATCTTTTTATCCTAATTAAAACACTGGTGAAAGCACTTTATTGAATGGTTTGTTAGAACAATGGAATTGATTTGAATTTCATCATAGCAATAAAAACATTGTTACAGAATGTGTATCACATGAAACTTTTAAAAGAGTAAAGACTGTACGGAAATAAAATTGGCACATATAAAAATTTATTATTATTATTAATTTGAGTTTTGAGCTAGTCAAAAAATATTTTTGTAAGATAACATTTTTAGAACATATAAGTGAAAAAATTAATTATCGTCCGATAAAAAGTTTGGAAGATGTTGATGATTGTTAGATTAATTTACAAATTAACTTTTGGACTTTGGCATAAAATAATACACATCCAACATATATAATAAATAGATAATTTTTATGAGTGAAATGAGTATGATCAATACCGGAATCGAGTCAGTTTGGTTTGAAGCCATAAATAATTGCGGAAAATATCTTTTTTTTTAAATTTGAGTAGGGAAATTATTATGCAGGGAATCAATAATAGTTATTATAAATGCATCTGCATCTTTCTGAATGTTGATATCAACGTTCAACGTGCTTGGGCAATCAACAAAATGAAATTTCTAAATACTATGTAGATGTAACTCAATGGTATATAATAACTCACTCACTCACTCACTCACTCACTCACTCACTCACTCACTCACTCACTCACTCACTCACTCACACACACACACACACACACACACACACACACACACACACACACAC
>JAPMOR010123505.1:45894-56710 GCA_026543865.1 Argiope aurantia
ACACACACACACACACACACACACACACACACACACACACACACACAAAGTTTTTTCCTTATTAAAAAAATTTAATATGAAATAACTGCAGAAGATAGCAATGTGGAGTTCTTATCATTGGACAGTGCTCTTGTGAAAGCTTCCTGACATCAAATAGAAGACACAACTGATCCATAAAAGCAAAAAATGCCGAAATCAATTTTTTGTTACAAAACGGCCATGTCGAAAATAAAACCACAATCTGTTTTGTGGCTCCATAAAACCAGATTGGTATTTTCTCCTCAAGTGGGTGGGGGAGGGGGAGAAGATGTTCTTATGAATGTGTGCTGTGCTCTTTCGTGATTTTGCAATTTTTTAAACTAGGATAATTAAAACTGCGCGTAGTGTTAAGGAACAAACGATGAGCTTTCCCAGAATTAGAATACCGATTTATCATTAATCAAATAACTAAAAAGGAGCATGTTGAGTTTTCAAAGATAATTGGTTTTATTAAAAATTCAATTACGATGCATATAGATTACAAAAATAACTAAGCATTTTAATATACAAACTTATAAGCATGTGTATTCTGTATTTATAAATGCCTTTGTTTTCACCATGGAATATTTAATAACTCTAACCGTTAAAGATTAATATTTAAGTATTATGATTTGTCAAGCAATTCTCGTTTAAAATTCATTAAGATATATTAGATATTTAAGAATAATGTAAACACTCATATTTAAAATTAAAAGTATTATTTTGAAGTAATTAAAAAAAAAGTTTTATTTGCAAAAATCGTTTTTTTTAATTTTAAAATAGTTTTTGTAAGATTGTAATTTTGTTTGTAATTTACGTAAGATTTTTACTTTTCAATTTTCAATTTAGCAAACGATTCATCATTTTAATGTAATGTCACCAGGGAAAATAATTCAGCCATTTTCTTTTTTTTAACCAATGATGAAATGATGCAACTAGATGATTTTCATAAAGAAAACATGTTTATTTCCTTTCAAAATAATAAAAATACCTCAAAAATTTTTCAAAATGTTGTCAAAAATTCAAACAGTTAAATAGTTTAAAACCATAGAAAAAAAAACCCGAACGAATTGCAGAATGGGAATTTTAACAATTTCCTGAATTTTGAACTACATAAAGGTTCTGCAACTAATACTAGTGAAAAACGCCTGGCAAGGTTTATAAGTGTTTTTGTTGTGTTGCGACTTATGGCACTTTACAAGCCCTCTGACAGTTATCTGTCAGCAATTTAAGCCGAGTGAGCGTCTCTTGCTTTTTCAGTAGCTCCAACTAGAGCCCAGAGTATGACTTAGCTACTTCATTCATCACATTCGCTTGCACAACCTCTTTTAACGGGGGGAGGGGCACATTCACGCACCTCACATACAGAAGAAAAATAATCCTGCCCGAAGCGGGACTCGAACCCGGAACGCCCAGATCACGGGGAAGACGCGCTACCCCTATTCCAGGTCGTCGGCAGTGCTTTTGTGATTCATACAATATCCATAGCCATTTTCAGAAAATTCCTCACATGTTTGAAGAACTTTTAAAATGCAATCGTGTTTAAAGCACATTACATTTTTTAAATTCTGCAACTATACCAGAAAAGAGGGGGTCTAGGAGATCAAAATAAGAACGACAGCTCTAAAAGACAAACACAACTCAGATTTCCTCGACCACACCAAAAGTAATCAGAATAATTAAGTTTGGCTAGAAGCGGTAGCATCTTCTTAGCTTTCTTTCAAGACAGTAAAACCCTTTTCATTCATAAAAATTTTAAATAACTTAAAATTCCGTGTAGAAATACTATCAACATTAGTTTCTTCACTTCATGTATCTTATTCAGTTAAAGATTCCTTTTATATGAAATACTCTAAGAGAAAATAAAAAGGCTAATGAATGAATTCAAGGGTGTAATTCCGGAAGTTTGAATGGTTTGTAAAGATAGAAAAAGTTTTTTTTTTTTGGTGGTGATCAGGCAGAATTTGTTAAGCTATTGAAAGGACGAAATGACCATTCTGCTCATAAAACTTATGACATGTTTAAATATATTTGGTAGATATTCCAACGAAAAATATTGTTAAAATTACAGAGATTCGACTAAACGGAAAAAACCCCGTTTCGATTGATTTAGTTTAAAGGGTGATTTTCTAAACCTTAAAAATATTATGTCAAAATAAGTCGGAACTTGGAGATTAAAAATATATAAATAAATATAATAAACTTATTACAGAAAATATAAAATACAGAAAACAGTTAAAAACAAAGAAAAAAAATGTGGGAAATGGCATAAAACTTTTGCAAAATTAAAAGAATAAATAAGCCAAGCCAATGTTTAGCGTGCAATGAAAATACAATGAAAAAAAAAATTCCCTCTTTTCAACGAATTTTCTTAAACATCAATACAAACAGTTTGCACATAACAATAATTAAGTGGATAGCCCATATTTAAAAGAAACCATCGCATTCTTTTACAGACAAAACTTAAATTATACCATGCGATTCCTTTTATCCATAGCATTTTTCTTTTCAAAACCTGGAACTACTTCAAGAAAATGGCTTTATTGAACAAATACTGGTGAAACATCTTTTTATTTTTTATTTTCTCTTAGTTCTCAAACAATAATAATTCTCTTTCAATACTTCTGAAAAAGCCGATACCGCGTAATGAACTGCTTTATGGTTAGCTAGCGTGTCAGTATCAATTTAAAAAAGCAGTAGGATATAAAAATGAAAACCTCAATCACAATTATACTTTACTCCCCATCCTATCTGTGTTATTTTTTTCATACTTACAAAAGGGAAGTGCAAGTTAACCTTCATTTTAATCAACTAATCAAGGCATCTTTCCCGATCTGGTTTACAAACCATAAAATCATGCACGAAGAGAGGTAATTACATAAAAGAAAATCATTCTTAGATTTCTGCGAAACCTTCATTTTTTTCCGTCTGAAAATACTTTTCGCTTACCTTCTTTTTTGCTGGGGTAACCAAAAGGAGATCATGTAATTTGTGTGTAATTTAATAATGTTATTCATATTTTATGAACAATTATCTGATCATATAACTCCTCATCACAACCAAACAATTATCTCTCGATCATCATAATTTAAACTCGGTAAATGCTAACAGTTATTCGGCAATTAGATTTCTCTTATCTGGTGAAAATACTTTCTTTGTTTAGCAAACTGCACAGTGAATTTCGAACGATTTTCTCTCATCGGATGGCACGGAAGCGAATAACAAATAAAATCCAAAATAAAATTCAAATTCAAGTGTGTATATATATATATATATATATATATATATATATATATATATATATATATAATTTTGGAGTAGCATGATAGATTAGATATCGTTAAAAATATGGAAACTTGTACAACAATTTTTGTCAAAATAATTAAAGTTTAAATGATCGGCTATCTGAATTAATTGGATTATCAAAGATCTGAACAATAAAAAATCCACCTGGTTTTCTTTAGAAAATAAATGAATATTACTAATAATGCATTAATTCGATGATTACTAACATAATGTTCTTTATATTTTGTATACTGGCATGCTGTATTAAAATATCATTGCTTTGCATCGCTGTCTTTACTGTTTAAAATACGAAATATTACAGGCACACTTTTCATAATTTTGACTCAGCCTAAAACTAAAACATGGCTACTTGAAAAGGATTCAGTATTTGAGTCTGTCTTTTGAAATATACAGCGGTTATCAGAAATATCTCTGTGCTATAGACAGATAAATACAGACAATTATTATTCATGCGTAATCAGAAAAAATGCTCAAAAATAATATTTTGAAATGGATTTACTTTCAAGGTCCATTTTCCTGGAACAAACTTATCAAAATTAAATTAAAATCAGATAGTTAATACAATGGTGGAAAAACCCTTAAGTCTATTAAATTGGAATAATCTTAGCAAGGCCTCCCAGATTTTGTCTATACTTTTTAACATTGTTTGTGGAACAATTTAAGAGCTGTAGGAATATTTCATTACACACCCATTTAATTTCTGCAAGACATACTGGTGTCCTCAGTGATCTGATGGAATCATTTAAGTTTTGAGAACTGATGATCGTGGGTTCCAGAATCGATTCCCTCAAATAACAACCTTGTAGGTGAGACTGGTACCCATCTTCCCATTCTGAAAGGAGATGGAAGTAAGAAAAGCAATGTTAAAAATCCAGTATATGATAAAAAAAATGGCAATATTAATTTAAAATATAATGATAAATATATTGAAAAACTTGTTAAAATGGAAACTGTGCTTAGAAATTGTACTTTGGATTTGAAAATTCATTACTAAGTCAGATTTAATGAGCAGGGAGATAATGTATAGTGAGGACTTGATTCAAATATAAATATCTGTAATATCCCTTAACATTAACAATAGGCACTAGGTAGTAAAGGCACTATTATTAATAAGGTAATGTTTATAGAATGTCAACATTAGGCTTAGTTTACATAACGATAACCTCATGAAATTGCGACATACATAAATTAATACATCGTTCAAAATACTCTACAGACCTAACTGTTGCACTTAAAATTGGACATGTAGTTACTTCTTGGGTAGTAAGTGCTTACAAACATGGTTTTCTCAAGATTATAATTAGGTCTTTAATTAAAATTTTTTTTCAAAATTATAGAGTTTTTTTCAATAACTCGGAGTAGACTCTGTAGCATTACATCAAGACCATTTTACTCCACAGTTGTATAAATAAGGTTTTAAGTGATCTAAAAACCTTATCTTATTGTCAACTCTTGTTTTAAATATTTTTGATATTTTAAATAAACTAGCATCTCGAGATTTTAATGTTATATTACGCTGGGTACTATCCCATGTTGGGATTGTGGGCAATGAAAGAGCAGACAAGGCTGCTAAATTGGTGACTGCCACATAGAATAAATACTTCTACACTTTTGACAGATTTGAAAAAAGCACATAAAATATTTCTTTTAAACAAATGGCTAAGAGAATAGGATATTGACAGCAAAAACAGGCTTCATGGGGTTAAAAACTTATTATCGAACTTTGGCCTTCTCAAATTAACAGAAAAGCAGATGCAGTTCTCACTAGATTATGAATGAGTCATACTGGATGCAGTCATTTGCTGTTAAGAGAACATGCTCCTATCTGTTCTCGGTGCAACTGCACTATTTCCGTCCAACATATACTTTCTGAATGCCCAAATTTTTATACACAGAGTTCACATTTTTTTAAAAACTAATAATATTGTTTTATCTACTACCCTTGAAAAAACTCCACTTGATAACCTCTTACCCTTTTTAAAATCATTTAGTTTTTATTCACATATTTAGTCTGCTCTCTTTTCTTTTTTGAACAATATCTACTATTATTTTTTAATCTACATTATTTCCTATGCTAATGAATTTCAAAATTTTAACTTCAGAGAATTTTACCCAATCTGGCGCAGCATCGCCAAATCTATAGCCCTTGTGCCAAAAAAACCAAACCAAACTCCATTGTACAAATACGGTTTTAAGTGATATCAGTTTTATTTCAAAATCATTTTTTTTACTACTTTTAATAAATATCTATATATGCGAAACAAAGTCGTAAATCGTGTTAGTTACACCATTTATAACTCAAGAACGGCTGTACCGATTTTAATGATATTTGTTTTTTTCTGCATTCGTCTCAGATCCCGAATAGCAGAAAACCATTAAAATATTTTAAAAGTTCACGGAAAAGAAATTAATTTTGATTTTAGGGGCATTTTTTCAGGAATAGGTAACACTGCGACAACTGTCAAGTAGGTCAAAACTACTAACTAAATGATTTGTTTTGTTTTTGAACATTTGGTTTCGAAACGTTACAATTTAAAAATAATTACTACTACTAAAAAATAAAATAGTTTGAATCTATAGAGGCTGGATTCTAGCGTCCTAGAATACTTTTCCAGTTTTTTTTTTTATTCACATATAATTTTCAGCTCGGTGTTGCTTCAAAATGAACTGTGACTGTGGCAGTTTAAATTCATTTCTTGAACTTCGATGGAGGTCTTTGGAACGAAACATTATTGGCAATTTTCTGTTGTGCATTTAAAAATGATTTTTTAAATTCATTATTATTTCTTTAAAAAGCTGAAGAAATTGAAATAGCGAGATAATCTTCGGCGCAATGCCTCAAGTGTTGATTTGAATCGAGCAGCGTTTCTATACAATTGCACAATTGATTACAACTCGCATCCTTTCGTTCGTATTGGTCAAATGGACGTTGCTTGCGAGCATTGTGGCGCATTAAAGTTTGCTGGAGAAACACCTGAATTGTGCTGCCTTAATGGCAAAGTGAAATTGTCATTATTGACTTCACCACCTGAGCCATTGCGTTCATTGCTTTTCACCGAAACACCAAAATCACGACATTTTCTAGTGAACACTCAAAAATACAATGGCTGTTTTAAAATGACTTCATTTGGGGCAAACATTATCCAAGAACCAGGATTTAATCGGACATACAAGGTAATTTAATTTATGTTGAAGAGAGTCAATGTTCATTTTCTTTAAAAGATACAAATACAAGAATAACATGCCAGAAGACATTTTACATAGAATTCGTGTAAGTTCAAGAAATTTCGATATTGAGGCAAATGAGGAGATGCATAACCAGGCTTTGCTGTTGATTATAGACATATGTTACCTCATGTGCGGCAGTTTCTTAGTGAAGTTAGGAATGCCAGAGCCATAGATTACGGAATGAACGACGCGTTTAATCGAGAATTGGAACGTGAACGTGAATATGATCGACACGAATTAGACCAATCAGTTCAAACGAATGTACCTCTGCTGAACCATCAAAAGAAGGAAGTGTATGATACATTAATGAAGGCAATTGATGATGGAAATGGTGACTTATTTTTCCTGGATGCCCCTGGTGGAACTGGGGGGACATTCCTCATATCATTGCTTTTGGCCACTGTTCGTCCGAGATCGGACATTGCGGTAGCAGTTTCTTCTTCTGGCATCGCGGCCATATTGTTGGAAGGATGCCGTACAGCTAATTCAGCATTAAAGTTGTCGTTAAACCTATAAAATTCTGAACAAGTGACATGTAACATTTCGAAACAGTCCGCAATAGCCAAAATTTTAATAGCATCTAAAATCATCATATAGGACGAATGCACGATGGCGCACAAAAGCTCATTGGAAGCACTTGACCAGACATTGAAAGATCTGCGCAATGACTCGAGATGTTTTGGAGGCGCAATGATTTTACTGTCTGGCGATTTCCACCAAACACTGCCAGTCATTCCAAGATTGACTGCTGCCGATGAAATAAACGTTTGCCTCAAATCATCAAATCTATGGCGCTATGTGAAGAAACTTCATTTGACAACAAACATATGAGTTGTATTGCTGAATAATCCATCTGCTGAAGATTTATCCAAGCAATTGTTGACTATCGATAATGGCCGTGTTCCTGTCGACAAATCGAGTGGATTGATTTCATTTCCTCGGAATGTTTGCAATTTCGTTTCTTCGAAAGATGAGCTCATCAACAAAGTGTTCCAGAACATCATTGATAACCGCAATAATCAAAAATGGTCGAGCGAGCGAGCAATTTTGACGTTTAAGAACAGATGGGAATGACTTAAACTTCGTAATTCAGAATTAAATCGTTGGTACTCTGCATTCATTCAAATCTATTGACTGTGTAACAAACAAAGACGAAGTTACCAACTATCCAACTGAATTTTTAAACTCCTTGGATGGGCTTGGCTTACCACCTCCCATTTTACAGTTGAAGGTTGGCTCGGTGGTCATGATGCTTCGAAACCTAAACCAACCAAAACTATGCAATAGAACGCATTTGGTGATAAAAAAACAACAACAACTGATGATCAATGTGATTCACACGACTATACTCAAAGGAAAATTCAAACATGAGGAAGTTCTCATTCCATGGATTCCCATGATCCCAAGCGATATGCCCTTTGAGCTTAAACGAATTCAATTTCCAATTCGTGTTGCATTCGCGATGACGATTGACAAATCACAAGGCCAATCGTTGAGTGTTTGTGTCTGAATCTAGTAAACCCATGTTTTTCTCATGATCAATTATATGTGGTAAGTTCATATGTTGGTAAACCATCCGCTTTATTTGTTCTTGCGTCTGATAACAAAACAAAAAATATTGTATATCAGAAGGTACTTGACTCAAGAGAATAAACCCGAATGTATATATATATATAGATTGAATAAAGAAAATGTCTTCCTGACAAGCCATTGTAATACTTATTTTTGTAGTTTTATTGATTTTTTTTCCTTATATTATTTTAACAAGTCAAATATAATTGAAATAGGAACATCTGTTCTTGAGTTATAAGCGGTGTAACTAAATTGTTCATTGATTGTTAGGCGGTACGAAGTTCAGCTAGTATCTTATAATATTGTGCATTGTTTTAATTTTTGGATTAATATATATTCATATTGCGAAGATATTAAACATATATTATTGTTTGCTAGATATCACTGCTTTATAATTAAGAGAAAATTCTGAAATTGACACGAAGGTAAACGAGATTTAGCAATAACATTTTATATTGTAAGTTTAGTTTAGTTCAGTTACATTAACGTCCCGTTTTAAAGCAACACTAGGGCTATTTTGGGATGGATATCGTAATTTTGAACCTTGGTCAGATGACGTGGACGACACCTGAGCTGTAACCCCCTATCGAAACTTCCACACCACACCAGCGGGATGACGTTTGGCCCCGAGGGATTTAATATGCACTAAACCCGCTTACACGACAGTTTTTGCCTGTGGAATCGGCCTTCGAATCTGAAACCCTCCGTTTCTGACGCCGAGACCTTACAAAAAGGCCACAGCGGCCCTTTTACATTACAAATTACATATTTTGAAATAGAGAAATAAAAAATTATTGGCAGTAACTTTGATAACATTCTCTCCCATTTTAAATTTAATACAAGGTCATAGAATTTTTAAATCAATATCCAGTTTTATTTCATTGCTTGTTTAATGAGACTGTCACCAAATTTATTTCAAAAAATCCGCACTAATTGCATTCTCCTGAATTGCCGATTTGAGGGGAGTGTTACGGAGTTCTTGAACTCAAGGCTCTTAACTTCCGGGCATAACAGGTGAATAGAATAACGGCATGACAGTGAGATTCCTTAGTAAGTGGTTGTGCTGAGATAAATAAAGAATTTATTTAGTATGTAAGTCATTATTAATAAACCGGAAAAAATGAGGAGAAATGAAGATACATTTTACATGAATGAATTTCTGCAAATTCGGTTCAGAATCAAGTCGGTGTGACTTAGCTATGTAATACTATGTGACTTAGCTACTTAAAGCTATGATGATGACTTAGACATGAAGGGGTCTTTTAGCATTTTTTGGAAGTAAAGAGTCGTATAATCACTTTTGTCGATTTTTTTCAAGAAACGTATTGATAATTTTTTGTGGAAATCCTGCAAGGTTGCGATGTTAAAATCTTTGTGGTATTTGCAGTCTTTCTAATGAGTAATATGAATTCTGGTGGCGGTCGCCTAATGTATGACGGCTTTAGTGTCTATTTTAAAAAGTAACCATATTTATAAATTTTATTTATTTACGAAAGAATTTTGATTTATAAAAAGTATCTAATAATGTAATTATTGTATGATTACTAAATTTAATTGACTCCATTTTTTATTGTACTAACCTTGGAAGCTACGCTTCATTTGAGAACATCTTATTAATAAATTCCTTGTTAAACTTGAAGTATCATTAAGACTTCTTTTAAAAAAGTACCGTGTTATTGAGCTTAAGTCTGGTAACATGATTTTCTTATCTTAAACTGAATCTGAGCGAATGAGCGTCTTGCAAGTTAAAATACAAGGATGAAGAAAGTGTGATGTTAATCGTTGATAATGATAGCTCTACATTTTGATAAGTTGAACTAATCAATTTTCTCTTCAGAAGAGAAGCTCTAGGATTAAGTACATTTATTGTTTTATTTCGCTTAGTTCTAATTAGCAAAAAATGAAAAGCATAGTTTTCCTGCTCATCTGTTATTTCCCACATTTATTCTCATATTAAATTTCCTGAAGTTGTCAGACTGGTGTTTTTCAGATTTCAAACGAAAGTCGATATTTCCTCTAATGTCTCAAAAAGTGTTTATTAATGTGGTACTTCATTCTAGAAAATTTTTCTATGCTTAAACAAAGTTGTCATATTCGGTTTTATTTTCTATAGATGCCTCTTAGAACAATGGTTACGTAAAAGGCTTTGTAGATTAGAACGTTATGAGTAAAATTTTAATGAAGAAATATCAAAATAATTAATTTTCTTAAAGATACATTGTATATTTTTAATCAGGTACTTCTATTTACGAATGATATTTTTATTTGATTTTGAAATATTATACAAGTTTCAGTGAATGTCAAGTTACTTTTCTTCATGGGACCAGATTCAGGAAAGTGAAATTTAATGTTGACTCAATTTGGATTTTTCAAGGTTATTGAAATTTAATTGTCTAATTTTGACTTCAATTTAATCGAAGATTTTTTTGTTCTTAATGTTGCAATGAATAAAGGAAGAAGATTGTAATTAATATTGCTAATGTGTATACGTATATAAATTTTTAGCATTTTTTTAAGGAAATGTAGTTATTTTTAACTCTTAATAAATGTATGATTACGTAGTAAGAAAAAAAACTGTATTCGTATAATACAAATAATAAAAAAAATATTTTCGTAAAACTTACTTGTATGCTAAATAAAGGTCTAATTCTATAAAAACTGCCAAAAAGTTCAAAATAGGAGAATCTCGACA
>JAPMOR010123505.1:56720-84354 GCA_026543865.1 Argiope aurantia
TTCAAAATAGGAGAATCTCGACATCAGTATTCAAGAAACCTCTTCTTAATCAAAAGCCTGATATATTGTAGCCCATTTGAAGGATAATGGCGACTATAATACCAATTTAAACAAAAAATGTGGATAATTTCAATGTCGTGTACTAAACTAATGGCTTAAAACGTGACAAAAATGTCTACAATTATATAAAAAAATTTTTATATATAAATTTATATATAATTATTTTTACCAATTGAAGTTAATTGGCTAATAATTTTTTCAGTTATAGTGAGACGATAGCTGATATCATAAAAGAAATCATTGGATTTCCATGATGTATATGAGAATACATTTTAAAAGTATTTTTTTTTCAAATTTAATAAATGATGATCAGTGAAAGAAATTCAAGAATTGCTTAATTATTCCAAATACTGATAACTACTTTTTAATATTATCGAAATATTGCTTTCTAAGCGTGATATTTTATTGAAAAGTGTTCTCTAAAATGTATTATCATCATGCCATCCTAGTATAAAGTGATATTTTTTGTGGACTCCTAATGAAAAACACAAAAAGTATGATAAAAAGTTTGCAAATAAGGAAGAAGTCAAGAAACAGTAGAAGAAAATCTTTTTTTTCTGATTAATTACTATTTGATAGATACAAAAATATTTTTCCATTCATATAGACCTGTTTTCTATGCTAATAGCACCTGGAGCAATAAAATAAAATCTTCTGGTTGATATTTTATGTAGTATTAACACATAATTAAATTATTGCAATTAATAATGTAAAATGATTACCGCATTTAAGTTAAATACGATAAGTTGAAGCCGAACTATAAGGCAAGCGGAACAATGAGTCTTGAACGTGTGTTAGTAAATCAGGAGTAAGCGGTCTTCTGTTGATGAAGCAATCGCTGTGGACCAGTGAATGATCAAGGAATAGATATTTCTCTCTTTTTTTGTTTTCATTAAATTATACTTAGATTTATAGGCAATTTAATTTGTATCTTCTAGAAACCATCATTATCTGAAGTTGACTCGTAAGCAGAATTTTGGGTTTGAGTATGGAGTATCTTTAATTCCAAAATGAATCCAACCTATCACTTATTGTATATATGATACAGCCACATTTTAAATACCACTTTGATTAAATATTACACTTTGGAATATCATAGAGATTAGATATTTAAGAAATGGTTCACTGGTTTAGATCATGATTCAAGCTTATGTTGTTCTCATTTTTAAAAGAAACACTTCGTGTTGGTTTCCAATAAAAGCTAATTAAAAAAAATCTATGAATCAATGTTTGAATGAATAACGTTAATCTTTAATCAATAAAATAAAGAAATTAATTCACTGATTCAATCTGTGAATATTATTTTTTCTGTCTTTCATATATTTAGGTATTGCAAGCGCGATTATGTATGGCAGTATTATTTGTGTGCAAAGTTCACCATTCTAAACTTTATATTTCAACATTTTAATTTTCTTTAGTGCTTTTTGTCTTATTTTCTTCTTCTTTATTATTTTATTATTCCTTAGAATCTTATTTGCACTACTTTATTTTTCTTCAGTGTCTTATTTGCATTGTTTTTATTACTTTTTTGTACAGTATTTTTTTGTACGTAGTATAGAGAAAGTATAGTAATCGTGAAAAAATTCGAACTCGAGATTTTGACGAATCTCCAGTTTTAGACCTCCATGAATTCGAAAATACATTTTTGGAAATGTGTCTGTCGTGACAAAGATAATTCAAAAAATGCTTTGAGCAAGAAGCTTGAAATTTGGTATACGTTGTTTGATATTTTGATACGCTAAATTTTGATATTTTGGGTAAAATATATTCAGAGAAAGTCCATCAGTTCGAATATAAGTTAATACGATAACTACAAAACGAAGAGAGCTGGATGGATAAGATTTGGTGAACATATTCAAAATCTATAAGGAAGACATCTGTCAATTTTCGAGTCAAATCAACGCATGACCTCTGTTGGTCTATGCTTTCAGGAAGATGTAAACGCCAGAATTCAAAAACTCAATGACTTAAATAAATCAAATTAGTTATGGGATTTTGTGACTACAAATTCAGTTTTGTTTCAAATCTTTGTTTCAATCGATTGAGAAAAACATGTCTAATGCAGAAATTAAATTTTGGATATTATTAACGGTATGCGAGGGATTAATCGCAAAATAATCCGCAAAGGTTAATGCTAACGCTAAATTCACACCAAAAGTTAATATTTTTGTTACTGTTATAGGCCAGTGTCATGCAAGGTGTTCTCTGGCATGGAAAATTTATTAAAGGGTTTGCGAGAAAGTTTTGGAAAGATCACTCCTGTTGGGTTTTCTTTGATATCTTATTTGCAGTTTTCTTCGCGTTTGCTGGAATTTCTGTACATATTTTAATACGACACTATGAATCAGATTGTATTCTTAAAACAAATCTGTAAAATTATTCAGTAGGTTTAATTGCATTATTTTATTTCTCTTTAATATCTTTCTTATTTGTAGTATTTTCAGTAGATGTAATCTGTTTTGTACGCATTTTAATACGAGGCTATGAAACAGATCGTTTTCTATGCAATCTGCAAAATTATTCTGTTAATTAAACTGCATTATTTTTTTCTGTGGTATCTTACGTGGAATTTTCTTCTTATTTGGAGCAATCTGTTTTGTGTGCATTTTAATAGTTGTTATGAATCAGATTGATTCCTATGCAATTTTCTAAATTATTTTGTTAATTAATTGATACGTTTTGTATAAGTTTGAATATATGAATCGAATTATTATCTATCAAATGATTAGGAGATGTGCTTTTTTAAATGTTTTCAGTAGCTTCTCCAATTGCATATTGCTTTAATCAATATTATATATAACTTACTACTTTTTTTGTCTTTAATAGAAAGAAAGGGAAGGGACGGACTGCCGACGGAAAGGATCTTCTTTCGTCTTTTTCTCTTTATATCGTTAACATCTGTTTTACATAACCATGAAGATTACAGTATACTGCAAAAGTGACCAGCTGACAGGCAAGGTGGTTAAAATGGAAGAGCAATCGTAAGAATAAAAACTCTTTTAATCCATGAATAAAAATTTCACAAAGACACATATAGAACTATAGTTACAGTGGACACCTGGCAATGACGGATGCAAAGATTTATTCAACATAAAAGAGATTACTTTTATTTACTGACGAATGTGAGCAACTTTTTTCACCTTTTCACTGCCGAGATTGGAGCGAAATCATTGTTTTTAAAGAACGACAGAATCTCCCGATGGTTTTGACATTCAAAGAGTTGAAAATAATGATTTTTGCTTTAATTAAACCTAAGTTTTTATTTCTTGAATAAGAATTATTGCGACTTACGGTCAATTACTTACATGTTTTCGACGCGGATTTTCGTTTCGCTTTTGTTATGTTAGATAAAGAGGAAAAGAATGAATTAAAACAAGAAGATCGCAATAACAATTTCGCTCCCAACAGCGGAAGCTTGAGCTGATTATTCAATAGCCCAATAACGAGATGATTTTCTCAGCTGTAAACATCTCAGTAAAGCAGTCACGCTATTGTATTGACGCCACACTCACATGATATGGCCTTATAGCTATTTTTGAAAAAAATAATCGTAGGCTATTTTATACGGATAATGTATTCAGGGAAAATGCAAACATTATTAATGCAGTCGTTTAAGGTCACTCTCTACATTTAAGAACACATTTATATCGGTTTTAATTAGGCAATTAAAGCAAATGTGATTGGCATTCATATGATACAATTTTCAAGTTATACTGACAAATCTGATTTTCATAAGATGGTATCAATAGTTATTAGTGTTTAATGTTTCTGTAAATCTATTTAATAAACAAAATAGACGATTAACTCAGAAATCGGTTTCATGTAATACCGTCCAGAATTTTAATATATTTATTAAAATAAAAACTCACGTTTGCATATTATGCAATTCATCACAGAACTAATATATAGTTAATAAATGAAGGACATTTGCGATTTGATCTTACAGTTAACAATCGTTCATTCGGAACAATACCAGTTTTTATTTACTTTCTTCAATAATTTTTGATTATTTTATTAGTTAATAATGTTATTACTTATTGCTTTTATAGCAGGTTAATAATGGGAAAAGGTCTATCAATTAAGGGTTTTTTACTTAATTGCTATAATTACAAAATTAATCGTTTCAATGTTAAAATAAGTTAATTTCTTTTGCATTTCTTGTTCTTATTTACATAGATTCAAATAATTTTGGATGGATAAAACATTCAGTGTAGAATTAAATAATATACTGCGGTAAAAATTATACTTTAATATATTTTTCTCTACTGTTTCAAACAATAAATTTTTAAAATATTTGAGATTAAATTAAATTAATGCAGAAAACTATAATGTTCTTATATTGCCTTTATCAATACATATTTATTACATTAACAATTAAAAAATAATATTTATTACAATTTATTTAAAAGAAGCATTTTATGTCTTTGGGGCTATGTGAGTTAAAATTTGTATTATCTTTTGCTTAGCTAATGTAAGCTTGGTGGGATTTATTTTAACCCACCTCGAAAAGATGAAGTTTCTCATAGTTATATAGTTTAGTATTTTATTTAAAAATTTTCATTCAGTTGACAATACTGTACTCTAATAGTGAAACTGTAAATATATGAACAAAATTTATACAAATCAAAACGCATCAATAAGTTGTGTGTGCTTTACTGAATTTTTGAAATTCAAAACGGAATGTTTTTTTTTATTATGAGCTAATAAATTGTTTTATATTAATTATAAAAAATGTTATTTGATACTTTATACTAATTTTGAAGCTATGGAATGGTGATATTATATTTTTCTTACCCTGTAAAAATGAAATATTGAAATATTATTTTTTCTTGAATAATGTTTTATGTTAAATAATGTAAATGAATGTGTTTTTTTCCTTTTAATAATAAAGAAATTCTATGAAATCAGACTTTTTTATTTTCTTTAAAATCATGTACCTCAAAGAGTTAATGGAGGGAAACACAAATAATAAATATATTTTTAAATCACTGCTATTGATTAAAAGATTAATAAATATGCTTTCAAATTATGCCATACTATATTTTAAACTATATTTTATTATCTTTCGCCTATTGTATCATGTGATACATTTAAAAAAATAAAAATAATAAAATTAATGTCGATAAACTGTAATAACTTGATTCTTCTCTACTTTCAATGAAAAGCTGTTTGTTCCTTCTTTTAATGTTAAAATTAATATTTCTTCACATAATGTAACATTTAATAATTATTCATCTAATATAATATTATATAACATGTTTTCATTTCTTTACTTAATCTATTGATACTACAAAAACCTTATTTATAAATTTGAATTTTCAGTTTATTGAATCAGTTTTTTTTTTCAAGCAAAGCATCTATAGATGATGCAAAATCTTATCTTCTAAATACAGAAAATTTTTCCAAATCTCAAAAATCGAGTTATTAAAAAAACTGATAGATTTTATTGACAGAATTTTATTCATTTATTTTAAATGCAGTTATATGGGAATTTTAATAAGTATATTTTACAATTTGAGATCGAACCCAAGTTGCTGCATTTTTCATTTACTATTATGAAATTTTCAATTTTTGTTCTTTTCATAATTCTTATACTATAAAATCATTTCATTAAAATTCATATATTTACTTTTTTAAAAAAAGGGATTAATATACATAAAGATATTGTAAATTGCCTTATTCAAAAATATAAGACACTTCATATTGCTTTATGCATATTAAAATATAAAATATAATTAACTTTCAAGATTTAATTTAATAGATATTTTACAGGTGCAGTTTCACTAAAATCACAAATTTGTTTCAGATTACATTTTCATCAAAATCAGATTTCTACAAATTTATAAAATTCTTTGCTATAATAATCAGGATGCTCTCAATATAAAAAAAATATATAAATAAATGACAGATTTATGCAAAATTCTAGAAATATTTGCATGCATTATATAGGAGAAATATTTATGTGCTGAATATTACACATAGAATATTTCGTATTCCTAACCTTCATTAGGCTAAAAAAAGGTTGAAAGTTCATTTAAGATAACTATATAAAAATTCATTTAACAAGTAAAAAAGTATTTATATTGAGTGAATAAGTAAATATACTATATAAAAAATCTAGGCAATTACCGATAATCTGTTTGTTAATTAAACACAAAAATGACATCTACTTGTTAATTAAAATAAAATTTCAAAATTATATTACAACATTAATTGTTGATGAAACATAAATTGTTCAAGTTTTAAGCATTTATCGAATACTTTATTCATTCATTTTTTAAAAATAAACTGCTTTAACAAATTAATTGATGTCATCATCATTTATGTATTAATAGATGTCATATTCAAAGCTAAATTGAAAAAAAAATCGTTTTTAATTAAAACGCTTTATTTTTAATATCTATCCTAGATTCAGTATTTGAACTTTCATCCTATTTTTTTATATATGCTTATTAACATCAATACTATTTAATTATTTGTGTGAGATAATTTGAAATTTCTATGTACAGAGGGCATAATTTAACTTTCATATCAGCTGATTCAACTCGGCACCGAATTCAAATTTAAATTTGAAGATAAACCCTTTTCAATTAAAGCACTTTATTTCCAATAGTTGTCCGAGATGCACGGTTTGAAATTTCTCCCTATTTTTTTCCTCTTCTTCGATGGAGAGGTGTTGGATGGAAGTCCTTGGGCCCCGCCCAAAAGTGATATTTTTCTAAATGAGGAGACCAACATTCAACCTCGGATACGGAATCTGCTACGGAACATCTGGACCCTGAAAGCTGTTGACCTTGCATGAAGGCCGAGTGGACAAGGCGACAGCCGAGATGACAGACCCATCAGTGTCCCTTTTGCCAGCCTGAAATTGCAGGCAGACTTCCTTGATCGGTGGACTGATAACTCCATCAACTGAGGGTGATGGTCAGTTAGACTTTGGTTACCCCCCTTTCCCCCCACTTACTTACTTACTAGTACCTTCCAGTTCGTTCCATGTCTTATGCAAATATTATGAATCTAATAATAAAGAAGTGGAATTATTTTAAATATCGATAATGGGTTTGAATAAGCAGAAGGCTATGCTGCTGAAAGGATTGAAAGAAACCTGTCATATGATTTTTATATTTAAATTATACTTTTGCAAATGCTGTTTCCTGAAATGAGTTCAATAAAGAAATAAAAAACGAGTTTTTTTCTGAGGCTTTGAATTATGAGACTGCTTACGGTTTATTCAGTACGGAAAAAAAGTGACGCCCTGTATAAATATTCTATCAAGATCGAATAACTGAATTATATATTAAAATTAATGGAAAGTAAGGATAGGAAGCAGTTTAGCAACCTTCGAAAGGTTATTGGAATAAGGCATCAAGACATATTGCTGGCTTGACCTGTGAGGGGAGTGGTTGGACTCTTGGCAGATTGCAAGAATAGAGTAGAAGGTGAAATGGAGAAAATAACAAAAGCGAAACATTGTATTTGCCAACTATGAACTAACAAGAAAAACACTGTTTCAATCTGAGAAAACATCTAGCAAATCTGAGTAATTTTTCTTATTTGTTCTGATCTCTAGTAAATCTAAGATTCTGATTGCATTAATGCAATATTATACTGTAAAATCATAATGAATCTGATGCATGGCATTCACAGGTGCAAATGTTTAAACTCTCAAAGTGCATACAATGAGTACAAAGAAACAATTTTGCTAGTTGCTTCTGCAATTGGATAGTCATGGTATTATTTTGCATTTGGCATAATATCGTATTTCTGCTTTTTACCTTGTCGTTTGATGTTATCTTCCTTTTTCTGAGGAATGGTGTCATCTTTTTGCTTATTATCATGCTGTCCATAAAAAGTGGCACTTATTTACAGTCATAATATTTTGTCTCGAAGACGTTTTTAAGACTGCAAGCCGGCTTTTCTATGAATCTTGTCCTTACTCTCATCTTTATGGTATTGTGAGATAATTGATAATTAATAAAAATTCGAAATCGGAATACTTGGAATGCTATATGATGTATTATCAAATCCAATTCAATAGCCTAGAGCATCATTGTTTAATTTATTTGAATGTACCTCTAATTAAATACTCTTCTTAACACATTTAAAAGTAATTGGTTTTAATTTCAATATTTTGGTACAAGATAATATTTCAATTGGAATAGTTAATTTTTCTTATAATGAGGCTTTGCTTTCAATGTTAAGATCGTTTAATTTTATTACTCTTTATTTTTAATATTTTAATGAATGCAGAAGCACTCATAATATTATTCTGTAGGGATACGCCCTCTAAAAGAGTTCTATAAATTCACATCATGAATTCCCACTGATATATTTGGTAATGTGGCAGTTCTTTGAAATTGTAATCTTTATTAAAGATTGTCCTTACACCTATTACAAATTCATACAATCTCCTATTAAATTACTGATATATGACAAAATTTGAATATACGTATTTAAAAAGGGCAAAACCCGTTATTCCACATATATTATTAGAAATACAATAGAAAAGATTCTTTTGCATCCTATTTTCGAATTTCCTCATTTCAGATTTCCTAGAATGCGATTTTTTAAAAAGATTATGTCTATATGCTTTGGGTGAACATGATTGCTCAAAAACGTTTTGAGCTATCGCGGTTGTTATAGCTAATTTGCACGTTTTTATCAGAACTTCAACAAAATCCATTCAGAGGAAATCTGTATGTCCGGCTATCTAAATAAAAGTTAATATTTTAACTATAAAATATAATGTGAATGGGTTGGATAACAGACTTAATATCTAAAGTGTAGATACCTATCAAATTTAAAACTAAATCAGCCAAGAAGTTGAATAGCTCTTGATATGTATTTTTGCTTATATGTAAATGCGATTAACTCAAACACATTGATTTAGATAAATGATATATGAACTTGTGATTACAGTTGTAATTCTGTGTCAAATTTTGGCTTCAGACTAGTTAAAGAAAGTGCCAAAAATACAAATTCAGTGTTGATAGTTTTTTTTAAACTATTGTTTGTCAAAGGTACGTTGTTAATAATATACAAGGCCATTTATAGGAGAATTTTCGAAAAAGTGTTGGGAAGATCCGTTCCCGCTACTTTAATTTAGAATATAATTTTAATAGTTTCAGCTGTACGATATATGCAATTATTCAAGTCACTTATTATATAACTTTAATCCTAGGATGCATGATTTTTTTTTACAATACATAAGTTTAAAGAGATGTTAAGTATATGTTAAGTACGTTGGTGTTTTATTCAAAAAGCATGCGCGCGCATACACACAGATTTTTAATAATACTAATAATTTACAGTTAATGATTTTTCTAAACTATATGCTCCTATTCAAAACACACATACACACAAGTATGTGTGTGTATTTTGAATAGCAGCATATAATTTAGAAAAAAATATTAAAAACATTAAAAATTTTTATGTAATTAAAAAAATTTAAACGCACAAAATTGCTACATTTTAAATTAAACAATATTCCAGCGTCAGAAATCACATTATAACCATTCTACAATAAAAACAAAAGTACCTTTTTACCCATAATTTTTTTTACATTGCAAAAAAAAAGATAGTGGTTTTAATGGTAGAACTATTTATATGACTGCTATCTTGGTAATTTTTCAATTATCCAGTATAATCTAATTCTAATATTTCTGTTGCCATATATCGCCATATTTCTACAAATATTTATTCTACATAGTTGCCATATTTCCACAAATATTTATTCTACATAGTTGCCATATTTCTACAAATATTTATTATACATAGTTGCCATATTTCTACAAATATTTATTGAAAAATTAAAAGAAAAAAAGATTTCCAGACACTCATTGTTGGCTTTTGGAACAGTCATTTGAAGCTTATAAATGGAATTAAAAGCCTGTAGCCAAATGGCAACATGATGTACTGATGGGTTAAGCTATGTCATGCTGTTATGTTGCATTATTTTTATTCTTTCAGAAAGCGTTTATAGATTGAGCACTCAAAACAATACTGCGGATTTTATTTGTTTTACATGAACATGGACCGATTCCAATCAGAAACTATAAACTGAAAGATACAAAAAAAAAAAGATCCTTTTTCTTTATTAAAAGAAGATGCTATTTAAACACATAAAAATATTGCGCGATAATAATTTCCTCCGCGATAATAATGACATATTTAACTCAATTTAATTGACTGATGTTAACCGATTCATTATTGCTTATGAAATCGTACAGGAAAAATTCTAATTAAACCAATTACAACTGACGTAAGCAACGCGATTTGACATCATAGATGACGTTATGAGTTTTTGAAATCTGCCTAAATGAAGGTCAAGGTCAAAGATGCCAACAAGTTTACATGTTTAAAAATAAAATGTAAGAGCAGCGAAAAGAAAATATAAACCAGTAATGGTTATCAGGATTAACTACGCCTAAAGGCATTTTTTAATTTATGTACTGCCCATAAGGAACAGGAACAAAGAAGAAAAAAATACCTGTTAGTGGGGTTAATTAACACGTATTATTAGATTTAATTATTATCGGCGCGTCTAATTGTTTTAACTACAATTAATTATGTTGGATAAATAAAAGAGTAAATGAAGTTGTTTAATATAATATGTGGTTAATACAATTTTAAAAAAAACCCATTCCCAATTAGAAACTGTAAAGTTTTTTATTAAAATCTCGTATCCAAGATATAAATGTGGTCAGAATGGTGTTAATATGTATTTTAGTCTGTATGTTGTTTTTAAATCAAAGCAGAATAAGCAATGTTAATTATTCTTTCATTCGAATTACATTTGCTTTTAGTTTTAGATTTCTCAGATTGTGACAAAGGCTGTACATAAAGATAATTAGCAATAAAAACCATCCGATATTATTTTCTTTATGTATTCTGGCAATAAATTTGGTAAAAAGCATTTTAAGTGCAATTTCTACTAATTTATTTTACTGAACGGAATTAAAATTTATTCGAGATGTATCGCTAGTATTCATTAGTAGGATTTAATTTTATGGCATGGATCTGAATGAATGCAAACATATTTAAACAATTTCAGTACAAAACATTTAATTTATGGCAATTTCATATTACACAGTGTTTAAGATTGAATTATTTAGGCCAATTGTAAAACTAGAAATCTTTAAAAAAAGGGACAGCATTTTTGTAAATATATTTAAATTGTAATTTATATTTTAATAAATTTATTTTAATTAGATGTATTGCTAGTAATTATTACTAGGATTTATTTTTAGGGTATGGAACTGAATAAATGCAAACATATTCAAGCAATTTCAATGCAAAACATTTAATTTATGGTAATTCTATATTGCACACTGTTTAAGATTAAATAATTTAGGCCAATTTTAAGACTAGTATATTTTTGTAAAAAAAAAGGGGAAAGCATTTTAAGAAATAGATTTAAATCATAATTCATGTTTTAATAAATTTATTTTAATTAAAAAATTTTGACAAATAAATTAAAAATCCCTTTAATGTATTCCTTAAAATGATTTCAAATGATTTGTACAATTTTTATGAAAAATAAAATTAATTATTTGCAATATGAGAGTTAATTTTATAGTGAAGGAAAGAAAGTATTCATTCCAAACTTGCATTCTACAATTTTTTAAAGATTTTATATAAATTTTTTTTATTAAAATGCTATTAGCTTTTTAAAAAAATTATTATTCTTTCTTAAATCGTTCACGCATATAATATCAACTAATTCTAATCATGCTTATTAAATATTAAAAACGAGCTACAAAAATGCGCATACAAAATTATGTTTTTAAAAGATTCGGATATCTACTTCATAATAGAAAACATTTAAAGAAACTAGGGCAAAATATATGATTCCACGTGCATCTCATACAAATATTTCAATAATAAGGATAAATAACATCTTTTTATCAAACTGGATCGACTTCGGATATTAAGCACGAGTAATGTTTTAAATACTTTTCAATTACCTTGAGAAGGTACAGCATTTGTTTACTAACTTCCGTCCCAAGGTTTTAATTTTTTTATCCGTAACTGATCAGCATTTTATGAATAAATTTGTGATTTTCGAAACTCAGTTTTTTCCCATCGCTTTTTAATATGTATTGATATCTATGATTTGACATTGCAGATATAAGTAAAGTGTGGATTTAACTGGGTTTTAACAATATGATCTTTGTTAGAAATAATGCTTTTAATTATAAGACGTCCAATAGGTTTTTGAAAATTTCTCTGTCAACTGAACTTTTTAGAGATAATTTCGAATAATATACACAGGTGTTATTTCCTTTTTTTTTCTTTCTTAATTTTGTGATTTGTATTGCTTTGAGATTCCGATCAGTGTTCAAGGAAGTTGTTTGTATTGAGCAAATTAATGATTGTTAGTTGATGTTGTGAGTTTTTTATCCTGTTTTTTATTCGCTAATATAACATTTACATACCATTTCAGAAGTATTCATTTGTCTGTAATGACTTACAGAAAACACTGATAAAGCCATGTTTAGATCAGTAAAACTATCATGTTATAATAATGGTTGTATATATGTAAGAACTTGATGATTTCATTTCTTTGAGATAAGTATCTTATGTTTCTCAAGGATATTTTTGGCGCGATTCCTGCAAATTAATGCTGTTGATTGAAAAAGCATGATAGTAGTTCAAACATGGAAAGCTAACGTAAATAGCATTATTCAAGTGCTTTAACTATCAATGCATGTATTTGTTTGCTGAAATTTATACCGTGAATTAACTTTTTAATTTCCCTTATATGAAGTATACAAAAAGAAAATATTGTAATTGCCAAAAATTCGTATATAAGATTGTGACTAATCTCCGCGTTTTAGATCTCCTCGAATGAGAAAAGAACCTTTAAAAATCATGAACATCTATCTGTGAACTTGATAATTGTCCATGTACAAGTGAACACAATAGCTTCAAAATGTAAAGAGCTGCGTAAATAAGATTTTGGCATATAGTTTTCTCATTTAAAATGTAAATCTGAATTTGGACAAAATTCGTCAAGGGATAGACAGTCTGTGGGCAATAATTTTGCGTACATGTAAACGCGGTAACTTCAAAGTGTAATAGCCTAGGTAAATGAAATTTGGTTTCACTAGTTTAGAATCTAACAAATAGATTCATATCAAATTTTGTACCAAATCTGTTTAAGGATTGACTATCTATCGGTCTGTAAAATTCAAAGACTTTTATTACTTAACACTAAAGCTACCACGAGCGGGTCATTTGACCCACTTCCAATGGCAATTCCAATGTATCGGTGAAATGCCGGTAGGTTTAGTGTTAAATAAATAAAATTTGATATGTGATCTTGTGATTACAGTTGTAGTTATTATCAATCTGTTGAAAACAGGCGATCAAAATACAAATCCGTCTTCCGGAACTAACTGCATTCCGTTTACATTCAATGCACTCCCCCTTCACCCCAAATCAAAAGTCGTACCCTAGACTCACACTCAAGATTTTCATTTCGTAACTATTGTCCCAAATTATTCTTATTTATTTACTAACGCAATTATATGTTCGGGTGAGGTGGTAGATCATACCTTTATTAGAAAGTACTTACTATACGAGAAAACTTTGGGGAGGCCAGTAGCGATGATTATAATAAATAACCATAGAAGAATTCTAATACATACTGATAATAAATAAATCAAAGTGTAATGATTAGAAATATGAAAGAAAAAAAAAGAATGAGAAGAACGCTTGTGATAAAATGTTCTTTTTTATTAGTTTTGATATTATACTTCACGTATAATTTAAATTTGATTAATACTTCATCAAATTAAATTTTATTTATCAATTATTGCCACTGCTTCTTCTGTAATTTACATAAACTTTGGATAATATAATAAAGCAAATCATTAATTAGAAAACTGATTAGCAGAATAGAGGAACTGAATGATGCAATTAATGCATGCTAAAATTCATTTTTTATGTCAAAAATATTGAATGGATCTGCTCGAAGTGGCCCCTCCTGTTCCAGTGCTTTGCACGTTTTTGCCAAATAAAATAAAAAAAAAAGATATCAAAAATTTTGAAAGACTTTTGATATGATATTTATTTTACCATTATTACGGAACTCAGATTCACTGGATCTTAATGAGGTTTTGACTTTGACTTTTAATTTGTCCCTCTAGCTTGTCGCCAAAGCTTTTAAGTTAGCAAGTAAACAGATAGTTTCTTTTAACAACCCTATTAAAGGTTTGTTTACTGTTTTGCTTTGTTAAATTTTATGCCTATTATTTTGGCTACTTGATTTTAACATTAAAAGGGCACATTAAAGTAGATTTCAATCGGTTATTTATAGATTCGCTATAAAGTTTCCTCATTGTGTCTTTACAAAACGAAATTCAGTGGGAAATGGAAGCCAAAAGTAGGGTGTGGAGACCAATATGAAATCCTGCACGTCCAATTCACTATTGAAGACGAATCTTTGTTTGAAAAGCATATGGCTATAGTAGAAAATAATCTTGAATTGAACATATTTTAATATGTCTCTTTATATCGTCAAGATGTCAACAATACTGTCATTTAACTACAATGTTATAATGTTTTACCATGTTGAATTAGTCAACAAATAAGAAATAAGTTTTCTAGAAGAACTATTTCTCTTTCTTTTTTGGGTTAGAAATTTGGCGGCAGATTTAATGGGTACATTATTATAGATTTCAATCGTGTTTTGGGTATTTCTCAAGCATCTACCATTTGCCCAAGTAGGTGGTGACGGAGCAACTTCAACAGCACATGCTATTGAAAAAAGGAAAATGCACAGTTCTCGAAAAATGTGCAGAAAAAAGGGATATCCTATTGCCAAATATGCTATAGTTTTATTATTACTGTCTCTTTTATGTTTCATAAAATAGGATCAAATTGAGCAGGCAAAATTTGTGGTTTCTCAATTGAACGCATTGCAATTCTATGCTTAACAACAAATGATTTTCGTTTTGTTACCAACCATCCATTTCTGTTGCTGCAAGAATACCTGAATGTCGCAGTTTATTCATATGTGAATTCGCAAGAGTATTGAATATGACCTGTTTTTGTTTTGTGCATATTTATCTTTATGCATATTGTTTTGTGCATATTTATCTTTGCATAAAATTCATTCCCGTTTTGATAATTCACTAATTGTAAAAAGAAAAAGAAATTTATTAAATCTATAATTTTTATTCAATAAATGTTTATGCATTATGAAATAATATTTTATATTTGAGAACTTAAGAAATTATTCTACGACACTTGGTATATTCGCTGAAAATTCAGATTTATTTTGCCAACGAGAAAATAACTTTAAAAACAAGCAAAGGCTTTTAAAAGAGAAAAAAAAATTACTACGAAGATTCACGAAGATTACATTAGGACAAAGTTTACCATTCTAATTCGACGAATTTGCTATTCTTGAATCGACCCTCTACTTTCAATTCTTATACATCGGATTTATTAATCTAAAGGAGTATGATTCCCAATTAATTGATTGTGCATAATGAATCATTGTGGATCACTAGAAAAATCATGTCTCACCTCGTGAATCAGAGAGTCTATTGTCGAATCTAGTTTATTACTAATACACCGCAATCAAAGACGAAATGGTAATCAGTCGACCATTTCTCACATACTTTGCAATAATAATGTTATCACTCTCGATCCACGCAATGTTGTGGGCCTTATGTAAGTTGCGATTGTCTAGTATAACTCTGACGATAGTTATCTTTGGCTTGAATATATGGTTAATACTGAATCCATCTTGGAATCTATTTTTTGTACACATTTCTGTAGGCCGATTGAAACCAAAATTTAACAAGGAAATACAATCCTATCTACAAAATCACATATTAAATTGTGTTGATTTATGCGATTACTTTATGAGTTATTTCGTTTGCATATATGCCAAAGTACAAACCGACAGACTGTCAACCATTTGACAGATTTGGTTCAATATCTGATCAAAATCTACATTGAATATCAAATTTTATTCAATTAGTTCCTTGAATTTTGTAGTCATTTAATTTACTTGTACTTGAACTGCCAGACAAACAGACTTGCTATCAATAGATTTCGTTCAAAACTTGGTAGAAAATCTGAATATTTGGTCATAAGTTCATATATCAAATTTCATTCAAAATACTTTTCAATATCACGTTTAAAGACTGATATATAATTAATACCAAAAATGTGTTTTTTTGAATAGAGGTCTGAAACCTGAATACTCATCAAAGTGTTTAATCCAGTTTTTTAATGAAGACAATATTTCAATATTTTGTATAGGAGAAATTAAAAATGTAAGTGAAAATGATTTGGGAAATAGTTTTGCATCCTTACTCTTTCTTTAATGTATTAATTCCCCCTTAATGTAATGCCTCTTTCTTTAATTAATTTAATCTTATTACTGCCAATGTGTTTAGTGCCTCATTGAGGAATTTTTAAAATGTAATTGAGATAAAAGAGAAATATCTTATTGCTCAACCGAACAATAACATATCTCTTTAATTGCTGTGAGTGTGTCTTGTTACGCCATTTGGGCATACATTTCTATTGTCAATGATTTGGGCATTGGGTAAACACATTGTGAATAATACAGATTGGAAATCAAACGGCTTTGATATTTGATATCCTGTTTCAGAAACTGAAGAAGAACTCGCCGCTTTTAATATTATTGTATAATAAAGAATAAATATTAGCCTTGAGAACTTTTGAAAAGAAGAAAAAAGATCAAATACATAGAATTTTTCCCTTTTGAATTCACTTCCGTCTAGATTTCATAATTAGTTTTCTGTCAGAACTATACGCGCATTAAGTTTACATCAACGAAGCAATTCTCTCCTGTAATTTCGACCTAATACCGCTTTGTGCTTCTACAGGAAGCGGCATTGAATTTCGAAAGAAAATTTTTTTCAGAAAATTCAAGGGTTAAAAAGAGGTGGAGACTGTTATTTAAAATCGATAGAAATAAAATGTGTGCTCCATATGAATATTAAAAGGATTCATTCTTTTCTGACTGTCTTCCTTTTTTTTTAAAATCAATATCAATATTGAGATCGTACTTCCGCAATGTTTATTAAACTCTTTAAATTCATTTAAATACAATTTTACTCTCCGCTGTAAAACAAAATATAGTAATTTACCAAAATATTTCAATACGGCACTTCTTTCCTTTTAGGAATATAATGCAAGATTTTCAAACCATTGTGAAACTAAAATACACTTAATTACTGAATTGGTTTGCTTTGGTTTAAGATAAGTTGAATCATTCAGTAAACTGGTAGTTGATATTTAGTCAAAGAATGTATGACTGTTTATTAGGAATCTCGTAAGTTTGGAACTTTCATCTTGTGGTAAATGTATCACTAATGGTGCATAGCACTGGTTTTACAAAAAATAAAAATTAATGTAAAGTGGCGTTCTTTTTAGGATTTTGTCTTAGTGTATATAATTTTTCGCATCTTCTCAATATTGGAAGCGTTGCTTGGTCAGGATATGATCCATAAACCGGAACAAGTTGTAATTCGATGGAGCAATATCTGGCGAAATTTCGCTTGGCTACATCCATTTCGTCGTTTTCAAGTATTTTTTGATTACATGCAAAATATATGGTCGAGCATTAGCATACTAAAAAATTATTTTATTTTACCTTTGCCTTAATTGCAGTCCTTTTCCGCTTCAATGGCTATCTCAAATTCATCATTTGTGTTTGTTAAAGTTCATCAATGATGATTTCATTCTATTGAAGCAACTCATAGCACGCGACACCAACTTGGTCCCAGCAAATACAGAACTAAGTATATTAGGTCTTGCTGTCGGGGGTGGTGATGATGATGATGATAGGTGACTAGACAAACCCATGATTTTCTATGCTTAGGATTATTGTAGCACATGCATTTTTCTTCAGGAGTGATGTTATGCGGCAAAGAAGACTTTTAAGCTTTTAACGTTGGAGCAATTATTCAGAGGTAAGAAATTGTCATTCAATGTTTTTCGGCGTCAATTCGTAAGATACCCACTTCCCTTGCTTTTGAATAGTACCGAATATATTCAAATGTTTGGAAAAAGTTGTGACATCAACATTCAGCAATTTAACAGGTTATTCTTGCCTTTTGACATGAATCCTTGTCGAGTAATACTTCTAATTCCTTATCTTCGAATTTTCTTAGTTGACCATAGCATTTCTTATCAACGAAAGAGTCACTTATAAAATGTAGAAATCGAGTTTTATCGATGGAGTATATTCACCTTAAATTTCTAAAACTAACTCAACAATTTTCAGCAGCACTTATCTTTGATTTAAATAAAAAGGGTGTAACTTATTGCTAAAGATGTTTTGTTGACACGTAATTCGACATCTTCGGAGACGAGAAAAAAATATGCTGTTTACACTTGATCAAAACGATATATAACAAAAAGTAAAGCCTAAGACTTGGCTTTTAGATGAGTATAGTTACAGAAAATTCCAATGCGATATAACATAAGTTATGCCAACTGTTACAAATACTTTAAAATTAATTAACAGCTGAAATACAGTTTTTCAAATAGTATATTTATAAAATTATGTATTCATCAATGCTATTTGTTCAAAATAAATATATACAACAAGGCTGCAACTTCGCAATCTAACTTCCGCTTAATGATGCTGCTGGGCATATTGGATACAAAAAATATACTCTTTTATTGTATTAATTTTCACAAAAAATGTAATATTTACTACCTAGTATCATTTCCCAGCTTTTATTACAATATATAGTATTTTTCCTTTTTTTATTAGAATAGAAAAAAAATTATTTCAGAATATAAATTGTTCTCTTTATTTGTATTAATTTTTGAATTTAAATTACACTATTCTTTGATTACGAATATTTAATTTCAGGTGCACATATTTTTAGTCGAAAAAAAAAAACTTTTATTGTGGATGGTACCTATATTTTTTATTGTTATTTGTGTGGTAAAAAATATTAAAAATTTGAGAACTATTATAACTATTATACCATAATATTAAAATTACAGACTGATTAAAAAGAATTATGAAATATTCTAAGTTTCGATAAGGAATTATTAAATAAATGAGTTTTAAATAGAACCATATGAGTGATATCATTATGAATATGTGCTCAAAGGCATTGTTTGATTTTAGGTGGATTTGAATTTAATATAATAGAAAGAATGTATCTATTAAAATTGATTAATGCAATTCCGTATGTATGCTATTAAATCATGTCATATTATCTCTACATATAGTGAGGATGAAATTATTTTTTTTATATATCTGGCCGTTTTAACTAGAATTATCAAATATGGCTCAAAAATATTTGAAAAGTTGCACTATACATCTTGGACAAATTCTTTTAAGCTTTATTTAAAATTTTAATTATAAATTCGACACTATTTTAACATTTTGTAACCATAGATTTAAAAATATTACAACAGAAAAGCGATTTTTGCATCACCTTGAAATTCAATAATAATAATAGTAACAAACGTAATGATAATAATAATAATTTTTTCAATTACACTATTTTTTGCCGTATAATATATTTTCAACTTTTAATTACTTTTTTAGAAATATTTTAATATAAAAAATATTGATAAAGTGAAATTCAAAAGGTTTTCATTGTTGCTACTGATGTATATCAAGACGGAACTGCATTCTTATTTAAACAATGTTGCTCTTTCGTTGATCTAATTGACAGACTAAATAAAAAAAGATTGTGTAAAAATATAGACAGAAAAACGGGAAATGCTAGCACAAAAAACAGAATGACGTAAAGCTTCTAAAGTTGAGATGTATATTTGATATATTTTAAGACATTTTTCTGTAAAAAATTAATTAAAACCAAATTACACAAAACATTTAATTAAAACATTTAGTAACTGAGAATTCTGGTAAACTGGCAAGGTCACCAAAGGCGGCTGATTCCACATAAAAATTTAGCACTAGAATTAGCAAATTCTCACAAGGCATGACAAAAAAAGAGTCTGATAAAAGGTTACATCGGAATTTTAATCTTATAATGATATTCTTTAATTAAACATTTGCATAGCTCCATTTACTAAAATTGTTTTAAGGAAACTGTAAATCATAAAAAATAAGGGCAATATCATAGAGCTTTAGACATAAACCGTGGCTTAATTACAACATATGACGCATTTAGTGAATTGCAACTGTGCATGCATTAAAGAAACTTCAGAAGAAAAGATCATAGCATTAGATGCGAGCGATTAATAATTTAGCAATGGAAGCCAAAGTTAGCGGATTTAAAAATTACATGTAAGGAAACCCCAGATCCTGTTAATTTAATTTATGTTGTTCTCAAAAACCTTAAATGCATCCACCTCATTTAAATGGAATTATGTAAATGAAGTCGATCGATTTAATTAAATATTTATTTTTAAGAGGAATAGGGGCGTGTTTGCTTTGTTTCTATTGTAATTAATGGTCAGAAATAAATGGAAAATGTGCTGTTAAGTGCTTTCGTTATGAAATCTTTTTAATCGATGGTTTTTGTTTAGGCAAATGTGGTGACGAAATGTCTGTGAATCAGGCTTTTTATTCATTTATTTATTTTCATTTTTCTAGTTTGAGTTTTTAAAATATATACTTAAGAAATACTTATTTGTTAAGTATGGATGAATTTTTTTTGTCTTAAAATTTTTTTAAGGCAGCAAAAAAATAAAAATAAAAGTAAAGTTAAAAAGCAAATTTTTGATTAAAATATTCTATTTTTTAAAAAAATTCATAATTCTTGAGTTTTCTACAATTTTTTATTTTATAAAATCGTTTAATTTTTCTTTTAGTATTCGTGTCTTTGGGAAGTTAATTCATTTTTATATTTGCATAATATACGTTTTAAAGTTATTTTGCAACTTTAAATGCTATTTTCTGAAATTCAAAATTTTAATAAAATTTTCTTTCAAAAAACATTATTAATTAAAATCCAATAAACATACTTTTTTTCAAATTTGGAAATTGGCAACAAATAATAATAAAATTAAACAATGCATAAATTTGCTAATGATTTCTCTATGTACTGTTCCTAAATTTTAGATTAAGTTATCTGTTCATTTGGAGAAATTTTATAATTTTTTTTAATGTTTCATAAAGCGGAAAAAAAAATTTTGAAAATTTTATTGTTAATTATATTTATTATTTTAACATTAATATTTTAATGTTATTAGTCGAATCAATTAAATAAGTTTTGATTAAATTCAATATTAAATTTTTGAAAAATGCAAAAGGAGATACAATTTGCTAGTTTGAAATGTCGTATTATGATAATGTTTTTTAGCTGACTTCCTTTAACTTTTATTTATTTCCAAAAATTTTCCTTAATCATATAGCATATATATATTTAAAAAATATATTTGACAGCAAAAAAAAAATATATATATTTAATATTTTCACAAAGAGCGAGTAAATAAATATATGAATAAAAAAACAGATAACATTTAAAAAAAATATATTTAAAAAACTATGAAAATTATAGAAAAAGCAACTTTTGGATATAAAATTTATTTCACTAGAAAGTTTATTTTTTAATTTTGATTTTTGAAAAAGAATATTTGCCTAGTTATTGATGAAAAACGTTAAATATTTGTCTATAATAAAATCGTACTGAAATTTTTAAAAACCTTTCTTTTGAAACACTTTTACCTAAGAAATAGCTTCTTGGCAAATTTAATTACTGTAGAACCAACCATTAGTTTTAGAATGGATTTGAAGCGAGTTTTCACCAACTATATCGCAACGTACAGATAGTAAAGCTATTCTATAAGCATTATCGTATCAAAAGGTATTTAATAGCTCCTTGAGTAGTGTCGATTAATTGAAATATCTAAAACAGTAAAGGTAATGTTGTAAAATATATTAAATTTTTATATATTTTATAATAACAAATATATTTAAAATTTTAAAAAATATGCTTAAATAAAATTGGTATCTCTGTAAAATAAAGTTTTGAATTTTAAAAAAGTGTAAAATGAAGTTTTCTGCATTTGCTCGGAAGTTTTTGAGGAAAACCATTAAAATTTCAATTAATTTTTGATTAAAAATAAAGTTTCCGAAAGAATTCTGTAGATAAACAGCTTCTACTTAAAAAATGACTGCTTGCCATATTTGAAAGAGCTAGATCCAAAAGTCTGCATTGTATAGAATTAGCGTTCTGCATTTAAACGTAAAAAAGAAACAGGTTATTTAGTTCATATTACAACATAATCACTACGTGAATCACACTTAAAATTTTTCACTTTTGAATAATTTGAAGGGCTAGTGAACAATAGCAGACTTCAATATTATTATAATATGAAATATTATGGGTCAGAAAGGAAAAAAAAAACTATTAATAATAATTTTATAAATAGCATTTTTATATCTTATTTAATATGAAATGATAAATATGAATAAAAAATCACATAAATTTAAAGTTCTAATATTTTCTTTAAAAATTCAATATATTTTATATTAAATTTGTCTGAAAAATGTGTGAATATCCTTTGCCATATCAGTCTGCAGTCGCTCCATCCATTTTCACTACAGGTTTAAAGTTTAAATAACTTGAAGAGAAAATATATCACAATCATGTCTAAAATCCTCCAACTTCGCCAAATCACTTATTAGAAATGATAGTAAAAAAAAGTTTAAATATATTTGTCCACGAGCAGTGTCTAAAATCCGCCAACTTCTCAAAACTACATATTAGAAAAAATAGTAAAAACAATTGTACATATTTCTCCGCTAACAGTGTCTAAAATCCTCCAACTTCGCCAAACTACTTATTAGAAAAGAGTAAAAAGATTTAAACATATTTCACAATCCCTTCTTCATTTCTTCAGAATAGTCTAAACATTCAATTGAAAGTTGCTCTACATGAAGGTCAAGGGATATTAAAAACCCACCACTGAATAGCAGATGAATAGGTGTGGACGCCTTTTCATACTTCGATTTCAAAACACACACTCACACTTGGTGTTTACCTTTTGAAAAATAAATATGGAAATAATTTCGAAAGAATTTAAATGACTTTGGGCAGTCGGTGAAAGCTTTTCTAAATATCCTCTTAACCGGAAATCGAATTTGTCCGTGAAAGACCTGTTTGATGCGCATGATTATTCATAAATTTAAATGGAGTTATTCGAAAATTATTAAGATATACACAATTCGATCTAGTTCTCAGATACGCAGTTGGATATGAATTTCGTTTTTGAATATTTTAAGATTTAATCACCATCTTTATCTAGAACAAATTGCAGTATTTAATTGACGTGTTAACACAAAATATCTTAAATGCTCCAGTTAATGAAAACCTGTTGGAGAATATTGAGTGTTTACAAACTCTTGTAATGACAACAACAAAGTAGAAGAGGTGTTTTGTATTTGACTTCTAGTAGTAAGTTTAATTATATTGCTTTAAAACTAGCGGGAGTGATTTTGGAACAGATTGCCTGATTCCAAATCTTGATTAGTTGCCAAGACAGATCTTCAGAGAATGTTCTTGAACTTGTGAAACTATTGCGTCTTCCATGTCTTTATTTGTAAAGATTTCAAAACTGAAACTAACGTCTCTTTATCGAAAATTTTCCTACTATTCGTTCAGTATAACCAAGTTTTTAAATAAATAATGCAGTTTCTTAGAATACATCATAATGTTTGCTTATTTAATAGAATATTCTAATTACGCATCAAAAATATAACACCTATATCAAAAAGAGACTGATGTCAAATACATATCCATGGTGATAACTGGTAACATTTGGATTTTCTTGGTGATAACAAGTAATAGATGGAACTTTTTGGTGAGAATTAGTATCAAATAGATATTCTTGGTGATAAGTTCGTTAGCTAGATATCATTGGTGTCATTAGCTTATCCTTTACCAATAGTACGTGAAACAGCTCAAAATATTTCTATTATTTTCAAAGATATTATGCTTACATCAAAAGATATAGAGATGTAATACATATCCATGGTGATAACTGGTAGCGTTTGGATGTTCTTGATGATAACAGATATAATTTTTTTGAGGGAAATTAGTAGCAAATTAATATACTTGGCGATGAGTGCTGGTGGCCAGATATTTTTGGTATCTTTAAGTTGACCCCTTACCAGTAGTATATGACACAACTCAAAATATTCCAATTATTTTCGAAAATATTATTCTTACTTTAAAAGAGATAGAAATAAAATACATATCCATGGTAGTAACTGATAGTTGAATGCTTGTGGGGATCCAGGGAACGCTGGGTATTCTTTTTGCGAGCATGTAGATGTTTTCAATAATAAATAATAACAGCAGACTATTCTTGGTAGCAATTGCTAACAGTTTTAAACAATGACTGTGAAATAAATATTTAAAGAGAAGTTTGCTTCTTCCTATTGTGGCGCTTGCTGCAAATAATATCAATGCGATAACACTATAACATTTTTAGAGACAATTAAATTGTGTTGATAGAATTACTTTAAAATGACATTGAAGATGTAGACTTCCAAGTTTGACCTTTCATCTCCAGCATTACTTTAAATTAAAAAATTCTGAAGAATGACAATCAAGGTTTGTTGCATTCACAAACAGAAAATTGCTTTTTTTTAAAGCTTTACTTTTCACGAAAGAATGTTGATTGTAAGTTATCAGATAAAAAATTTCCCTATGATCACAATAGTAGAAATCATAATCTTCGGAATAAAGTTATCTTTTCGAGAAAAACTAAAATGTTTGCATCATATCAAGTACTTATCTAGTTGCTCCTTGATTATGTGTATCTTTTCCAAATATTGATGCAATCAATTAATTTTTAACCATAATTTACATATTAACAAAGAGGAAATTGTTAAATTAACAAGATTATGATATACACTACACCAATAAAATATTAACTAAATTTTTATCCAATTATAAAATTATTTATAAAAATTATTATTAAATATTAACTTAAAAGTTATTTAAAACTTAAAGTAAGCAATATATTACGACGTTATCATAAAAAACTGTTTATTCAAAATGGGTTTTATGGAAATTTATTATAGTATATGTAGAATATGATATGCTGTACTTATATTATTCTAGCCGCCTTTGGCGACCAGCCGGTTCGCCAGTATTACCACTCACTACAATTTTCAATTAAATATTTTAAGTAACTGGTCTCTTAATAGATTCTCAAACAAAACATTTTTAATCTTCAAATTTTGATAGTCATACCAAACTTATACTGTTGTTTAGATCGTTTCTTTCAATTTACTATATATATTTTGCTAATTTGTTGTAATTTCCGGTAAAACTTCAACTTTAATTTAAAGTGGAAATGATGAAATTGCAATTAATATAAATATATTTCTAAATAAAACCAAGCGCTTTATATTATTTATCATCTTTATTCTTATTTATTTATTATTATTATTACTGAATATGAGTATTGAAACAGAATCGCTCGGTATTTAAGTCTTATGTGAACTACAAAATATTTTTCATAATTTATGTAATATCTAAAACAATAATTCAACAAAAATTTCTCAGGTTCAGCATAAAATTCAGTTTTTAGTTTTGCTTTCAAAAGGATTGAAATGAAATCAATAATAATATTTTGTTCCGGCCTATAAATATATTTCAAAAATTATGAAGTCTAAATTTAATGCAGTAAGGTACCGTAGTCTGAGAAATATTCTGGACACACCAAATTTTAAATAAATAAATGAATGTTTCTGTTTTCCACGATCAACTAAGACTTATTTATGAAGTTTTGAATGTTAAAAATTTAGAAAAACTCAACATTTTCATAATCTTAGGCCAATTAATCTTGAGAAACCTGTGTGCTGATTGGCTTATTTTCTTTGAAACGATCGATAGAAAATCTAAAATTATCCTTTTTTTTATTGAATAGTGATATTCAAATTTTCATAAATCAGTCAGTTTAAGTGATTGATTTAATTGATTGGAAATTAACTCTTTTTATTTAAAATATCAGTGTTTCAAGAACATTTTGTTATTCGTAATTTCCACAGCAGACGCTTAATGTAAAATGAAAAATTTGTTATTTATTAGAGCATTTATAAAATCAAGTTACATAAAATATAATCATTTTCCATTTAGACCATTTTAGCAGAATTGTGACTTACTAAAGGTTTACAAATCATCTGTGTGGCCCTGATTTGAATGGATATCCTGTTCATATTAAACAAAACTAGCATTAAAATATAACTGATTTATTGGATTAATAATATAGAGAGTATAAAAGATCATAAAATAATTTTTCTTGAATTTATTTTTTAGAAAAAATAATATTTCATATTTGTTTTATTTCCTACAAACACGTGCCGAAAATTATATTTTTGCAGATTTCATTTCCAAAAAGATTTAATTTATTTTTAATTTTAGCTTTAATCAATGTGATGGCAGCACTTTGAAAAAAGCTAATTTTTTCCCATGAATACGAAACGTGCTCGAGCAGCTTAAATTTTATTTTTATTTGGAACGAAAAAAATTGTTGAAAAATATAGTTAAAATATTTATTTAAAAATTGATTAAAAATAGATATTTAATTTTAAGGTTAAAACATTGGTATCATTTAAAAGATAAAATTTTGATCTTTTACTTCATGTAAAAATAGTTTTTGTGCGGTAATATTTTCGGAAGTTATAGCAGAAACACGCCAAAATTTCGCTTGATTTTTAAATAAATAAAATTCTAATTACAAATTTGAAAAAATAACCCCCAGGTACACATTCCCGATCTCCAAGGTATACACGTGCAAAATTTGGTAGCTGTAGGTTGAATGGTCTGGTCTGTAGAGCGCCAACACCCGCACACAAACACACACATTGAGCTTTATTATAAGTACTACATAGAACAAAGACATCAAAAGTAAACATAACATTTCTATAGTTGCCAAAAACAAAAGAGAGAAAAATGCAATTAATAAGCAGACGATATTTAGAAAAGCACAGATATTTAGACAGGAAATGAAATTATCTGAAATTAACCACGCGCGCAGATGATATTTACAAAAGTAAAAATATTCAAACCTGAAAAGGAAAATATGAGTTATTCCATCAATATATGCCATACGTTTGTTTATATTTTCATTATTGTATGAGTCATTAAACATCAAAATGGGTCCGGGACTAAATAAACAATCTGTGTAGAGAGTGTAAAACATAAAATAATTTTTCTTGAATTTATTTTTTAGAAAAAATAATATTTTATATTTGTTTCATTTCCTACAGAGACGTGCCGAAAATTATATTTCTGCAGATTTCATTTCCAAAAAGATTTAATTTATTTTTAAGTAGAGCTTTAATGAATGTGATGGCAACACTTTGAAAAAAGCTAATTTTTTTCCATGAATGCGAAACGTGCTTAATTTTAATTTTTATTTTTTACGAAAAAAATTATTGAAAAACATAGTTAAAATATTTATTTAAAAATTCATTAAAAATAGAAATTTAATTTTAAGATTAAAACATTAGTATCATTTAAAAGATAAATTTTTGATCTTTAACTTCATGTAAAAATCTTTTTTGTGCGGTAATATTTTCAGAAGTTATAGCAGAAACACGTCAAAATTTCGCTTAATTTTTAAATAA
>JAPMOR010123505.1:84364-122115 GCA_026543865.1 Argiope aurantia
CACACACACACACACACACACACACACACACACACACACACACACACTTTGAGCTTTATTACAAGTATAGATATAGATGAATTACAGAATTCTGTTATTTGAAACAGCATAAATGCTATTTCAAATAATAAATATTCTTTTCAGTAGTTTCAGTTTTGAAAAACTGAAACTTCTGAAAATAATCTTTTAAAATTATAACAAATATTTTAAAATTGCCAGAAATCAAGAAACCAATTTTAAAATATGCACAAAATTTTCTTTTACATAGATTTTAAAACTGCCCATTTTATTGTCAAATATGGTTACTATATGAATATCTTTATCGTCTTCACATTTGCTTTACACGAAATGAATTCTTCGTAGTCATCTTGGAAGTCTTCCAAACATTTTTATTCCATTTTCTCAAAAATTTTAAGGCAAATGTAAAAATTCAAAAACACATTTTTTTCTCACCAAAATATTTCACTCCTAACCTTTATGTAGAAAAATTATATTTTATAATGGGAAGAAACTTTCTCCAATTCCTTCTTTAAATAATAGCCGCAAGTCAAATAGAAAATTCAAGGAAAAGAGGAATTTATCTTATGAGTGTTCTTCAATAGACAACTGTTTAATGGTTAAAAATTGAAAGAAACGTAGTATATTTCTAAAAAAAAAATGCCAATGATAGTGTACAAGTTTGTGTATATGAAACGAAGACCGGAAGATATTTCCATTGTTCTTCTGAACTTTAACATCTCAGAACTCTCTTTTATTTATCTGTAATACAAATAAAGAAAGTTTTACAAGTTTGTGCAGGAGTATAATACAAATTTAAATATATACTGCCACATAAATCTATACTTATAATAAAGCTGAATGTGTGTGTGTGTTGGGGCTCTACAGGAGAGACCATTCAACCTACATCTACCAAATTTGGCATGTATATACCTTGGAGGCCGGAAATGTGCACCTGAGGGTTATTTTTTCTAATTTTTAATTACAATTTTATTTATTTAAAAATTAAGCGAAATTTTGGCGTGTTTCTGCTATAACTTTTTGGAAATAAAATCTGCAAAAATATAATTTTCGGCACGTGTCTGTAGGAAATGAAACAAATATAAAACATTATTTTTTCTAAAAAATAAATTAAAAAAAATATTTTATGATCTTTTACACTCTCTATATTATTAATCCAATAAATCAGTTGTATTTTAAGGCAAGTTTTGTTTAATATGAACAGGATATCCATTCAAATCAGGGCCACACAGCTAATTTGTAAACCTTTAGTAAGACACGATCTGCTAAAATGATCTAAATGGAAAATGATTATATTTTATGTAACTTGATTCAATAAATGCTCTAATAAATAACGAATTTTTGATTTTACATAAAGCTTCTACTGTGGAAATCACGATGAACAAAATGTTCTTGAAACACTAATATTTTAAATAAAAAGAGTTAATTTCCAATCAACTAAATCAATCACTTAAACTGACTGATTTATGAAAATTTGAATATCACTATTCAATAAAAAAAGGATAATTTTAGATTTTACATCGGTCGTTACAAAGAAAATACGCCAATCAGCGCGCAGGTTTCTCAAGATTAATTGGCATAAGATTATGAAAATATTTAGTTTTTCTAAATTTTTAACATTCAAAACTTTATAAATAAGTCTTAGTTGATCGTGGAAAATAGAAACATTCATTCATTTAAAATTTGGTGTGTCCAGAATATTTCTCAGAATATGATACCTTACTGCATTAAATTTAGACGTCATAATTTTTGAAATATATTTATAGGCCGGAACAAAATATTAATATTGATTTAATTTCAATCCTCTTGGAAGCAAAACTAAAAACTGAATTTTATGCTGAGTCTGAGAAATTTTTGTTGAATTATTGTTTGAGATATTACATAAATTATGAAAAATATTTTGTAGTTCACATCAGATTTATATACCGAGCGATTCTGTTTGCAATACTCATATTCAGTAGTAATAATAATAATAAATAAATAACAATAAAGATAATAAATAAAATAAAGCGCTTTGTTTTTAAAAAAAATATCTTTATATTAATTGCAATTACATCATTTCATTTAAAGTTGAAGTTTTACCGGAAATGACAACAAATTAGCAAAATATATATATAGTAAATTGAACGAAACGATCTAAACAACAGTATAAGTTTGGTATGACTATCAAAATTTGAAGATTAAAAATGTTTTGTTTGAGAATCCTTTAAGAGACCAGTTACTTAAAATATTTAATTGAAAATTGTAGCGAGCGGTAATACTGGCGAACCGGCTGGTCGCCAAAGGCGGCTAGTAATATATAAATGAGAAATTGTAATATTTACATTTCTGTTACTATATAAGTGTATTAAGAGAAAACATTGTAAGCCGTAGAAAAATTCGCCTTCGAGATTATGTTGAATCGTTACTTTTAAACCGCCTCCTCTTAACATGGAACAGGAAAAATTATTTTTAAAATCATATCTATTTTTCTCTTTGTAAACTGTTGAGTTAAAATATAGAGGTGAAATTTTGTATGTGATATTGAAATAAAAATAATTGCTATAAATCACCATTTATCCATTTTTGTATATGTGTGTAAATACAATAAATCAAAAGCTCAGCGCACTTGATACTAATTAAAGATTGCCATGAAAAATTGTAAATTTGTATAAATTTGAGCCAAATTAACCAATTAATCGTATCATACTTTGTCTGCTATTGTCATTATTATTATTAAATACTCAAAATGAAACGGATTTGATTAGGTTAACTGTTAAACAATATCTCTGCAGTCTAGAACCTAATCACTGATAGAAGGTAAAAAGTAAAAGCAGAATTTAAAATGGAAGGTAATCTGAAAAAAAATCCATAAACTTAATTGCTAATTAAAATGCTATTGTAATGAGTTACCGTCTTAATAATTTTGATGAATACTGGGCACCATTAAAGTCATCCTTAATCAAAGATAAAATTAAGCCTTTGTTCCTGAAGAATCTTCATAATATATACCAGAGATCTTTTGTTTTGAATGCTAGTTTCGCACCAAATACATAGATTTCCAACTTTGGCTTGGTGAAATGAAAGGGTTTTCTCTCTGGTAACTAAGTAATGGTGAAACTAAAGGGTTATAATTAAACTAAATATATATGTATATAACTAAATGGTCTGAATCATTTTTGTCTTCGCAGACGCAATAATCTGCATTTTAACCAGACAGGAAACATGAGTCAAAAAGAGCTATATTCAATGATAAAGTGAATAATTTTTGAATCGAAAAAAAGATCATTTTAAGCCAAAATGAGTCACGTGTATAATTGACCTCGTAATTGAGTCTGAGAGCTTCCGGTATGGTGGTTGGTTCCCGCCACCAGGGTGGGAACACAAAAAAAATGGGGGTCTCGCTCCTTCTATCGATGATGGGACGTACTTTCCAAGGGAAGGGTTGTACGTGGTCGGTGGTAGCCCTTAGGAGTCGGCCACAGTTTCCGCCAGTGTTGCTGTTGCGGTGGTTCGGTCATTCAGATTTTTCCGTGTGCTTCCCAACGGGGCGGAGTAACTAATTTTAGGTTATGTTAAAATTAGATACGGAAGAAACGTTCTACTCCATTCCGAAATGGTTCCATCTGCCTTACCAAATTTTCAGTGAATGCTTTTTTTAAAACACATTTTCTTGGTATTTATAATCCTATCAATAATCAACTGTCTGACAAATTGACCAGAACCGTGTTTCCTAGTACTTCCAAATATCCTTGGTAATAATAAAATTAGAAAATTTTTGAAAAGATTTTAGCTGAACAATAGGATGGATTTTTGAATCGATTACATTATCCGAAAAGTGAAAACTTCAGCAAAGTTCCATAGATTGAAAACCGATTCAAAGAGGTTAGAAATAGTGGCATTTGGAAACATTCATTTCCTCATAATTTTTTATTATTAAGATAAGAAGATGATTCGAAATAGAAGAATTATTCTCTCCTCATAATAAACAAAATGCTTATTTGCCATTTTAAAGGTCGTACACCTCTTTGTTCATTGACTTTTATTCAGTCTAAGCATCCGGCAATTCTTTGAAAATACTAGTCACCTTCTCAAGGTCATTCATCACTTTCTCTCAGATCAATATTAATTCTTTGTGAAGTTCGGAATAGCAAGGATCGGGAAATGGGAATCTGAAGATAGAGAGCCTTTTCTTTGCATCTCACTTCCTATTGAAGTTAGAAAAATAAATCAAATCAGGCAAATTATTGCCTCTTCATGATTAACAATAGTTGCATTGAAAACTATTTAATTGATATCATTCTTTAGAAGTTGAGATTCAAAAAGATTCGTATCTTCTTCAATGTACTGCAATATTTAATTGCACTAATAAAAGGATTACATTGATTTTACGAACCAGTGGAAAAGAATTTACCTTCGCTTACTGTCTAACGGAAATAATTTTTTTAATTCTTCATTCCACTACCAAAACACAATCCCATTTCATATAAAATGTGTACCAGTATACGCACACTGTAAAAACTATTTAAGGCCTATAATTAAAAAAGATTCAAATTGGAAAAAATTAATTTCATTATTTATTCTTGTGCCTGAACTCAAAGTTTCCATGAAATAACCCGGAAGAGCCTTGAAAGAAAAAATACCAAATAATTCAAAATCTTGTATAATTTTTTTTTCTTTTTAAGTAATTGTTCCTCTATCTAGAAATCTTTGTTACTTCATAACACGACCACTTTCTCAGAAAATGATCGAGTTTAGTAATACCCCATTGTTTTTTAATTTTTGCGAGGACACATCAACCTTTTTTTTTTCTGGAGCACTTTTCAACCCTTAATCGGCCAACGCGCCTTAAAGTATGGAGAAACTTCTCTCAAAGATCCAGTGACGAAATATTAATTGCAGGTATTAGCGAGCCCTCCAGTAACTTAACCGAGAAACTGTTTTAAAAGTGACCGCAATACTTTGCCATAATAGGTAGGTGCGGTCATCGAGAAATGTGTGCTGGTTATGTCTAGGCTGTGATTCTTCAAAAAGCTATTTATTTATTGTTGTTGTTAGAAGCGATGAATTAAAGAGAAGATGATTGAACTCAGAGGTGATGTTTAGACGTGTGTGTAGGTGATAGGATTAGGTCAATGCTATGGATATAGATTAAAACTATGGGGTGAAGTCAGCGGTATGTTTGGGGCCTTAGGGTTCTTTTAGACAGTTGAGGAGTTGGATCGTTTTTCTCGAAGATGATTTAAATTTTCTTTCGGTGAGTGGTGGACAACCAAATGGGGATGTACTGTCCCAATTTTTTTTTCTTGGCTGGGCCCTATATTTTTTGTTTTTCTTCATCCTGGCTACTGAAGCTATAAGCGTTGAGTGATGAGTTTTTCCTTTTACTAATTAATCATCTAATTTTGTTTGCCACACACAAAAGCTGGGCATTAGGCAACGGGTACACAATTGTGGCTGGGCAGATGAATTAAATGAATTACTAATTTCCATGAAAGATTCGTGTGGTGTTTATAAAACATTTTTAATAGGAAGGAAAGAGAATAGATTTAGTAATAGAATAAAAGGAATCTATTACACGTAAGTTAATTGCATGCAAGAAGGTAATTCATCAAAATACCTTATTATTATAAAAAACAATTTTTACCAATTTATTTTTAAAGATAAAGAATGGAGTATTAATTATTCAAATTAAGTCAAAGCATCCATCTTTATTAGGTTTTTCTTTTCGCTTCAGGCCAAGTAAAAATATTTAGACTTGTTTCGTTTTATTGACCTATTCAGAGATTTCTGTTATTGCATTCGAAATATGCGAAACAAAATAATACATTTTAAATATTAATTCAAAAATTAAAAAACTTTTAGTTTCAATTTTGTTGCTTTAAGAAATAACGCGTATCTATAATGAAATGCAAATAAAATCTTAGATATTACATTCTTACTTTCTCAAATACGAAATATAAAGGAAATACTGAATGCTTCAACAAATTAAAACTCTAGTATTTGACGAATAACCACGTTTCAGATTTCTCCGAGTTCAAAAAAACACATTTATTGATTTTACATCTGTCACTCTCTCTGTCTGTGAACGCGATAGCTTAAAAATGTTTTGAACTAGACGGATGAAATTTGCTATAGGATACATGACCAAATTTGTAGATTTCAATAAAATTTTGAATGAAATCTATTTTCCAACATTCTGTCTGTCTGAACTGTTCAATTGCAAATAAATTCGATAGTTCAAAATGTCAAAGAATTAGGTAGATAAAATTCCAAGTACCCATTTAATATCTAAAGAATGGATTTTTATCAAATTTTGAAGCAAATCTGTCAAAAAAGTTGACCATTTATTGGTCTGTACTTTCGCACTCAAATATACGCTATAACTTACATGCGGTTGATTTAAATCAATGAAATTCTGTACCTTATTTTGAGACTACAAATGCTGCTCCTTATCAAATTTTGGTTTTATCTGTCGTGCCAAAAATTTATACTTCGTAACCATTTTTTCGCTATTGACATGCCAGGTATCGCAATTATTGTCCTTATGCTGCAACAATTGTGCCTTAACTAAGGTCCACAACTGTAGGCGGGAGAAGGAGAACAAGATCTTAATTGAAGAGTATACGAGAAAAATCCGAGGAGAGCACTACCGCTGGTTAATATAGATGCGATTATTAAAAGAATAAAAGTTTTATAGGGTATTCTATATCAAGTTATATTGAAATAATTTATATAATTTGAAGTAAACGTAACTAAATGGTTATTTAATTAAAATTTTGTGACTTTATATTGTATAAATTTAACTTGCGTTAATTACAGTTTAAAATGATGTTTAAGCTAACTATTTAAAGGGAGAAAGTAGTATGGTTTAGTTATATTAACGTCCCGTTTTTATAGCAACACTAGTAATATTTTCGGATGGATCTTGTAATTTCGAAACGCTATCAGATGATGAGGGCGACACCAGAGCTGATACCCCTCTCCAAACTTCCACTCCACACCAGCGTGAGGATAATTGATCCCGACGGATTTTACGTGCACTATAACCGCTTAAACGATGATTCTTTGGTGGAATCAGGCCTCGAACCTGAAACCCTCCGATTTCGAAGCCGAGATCTTACCCTCAAGCCACCGCGGCCCTAAGAGAAAGCTATATGATTGAATTTTGATAAACTAATTCTTGCTTGTCTATCGTTGCTATGATAAAAAATGATGCACATAATAAAACTGGAATTAAAAAAAATATATGCTTTGGAATCTAATGTAATCTTTTAAAATGTATTATCTGAGAAAATCTCACTCTACATTGGCATTTAAACATACCTAATGTTTCTTCAATAAAATGTCAAGGGCCTACAACAGCTGATTAATCATTATTGATAAATTTCGATTGCTAAGTTTTAATGAAGCATTTCTTATTTTAATGGGTCCTGGAATTCAGCTCATAATAATGAGTTTCTTTTGGTAATCATGATAGTTTTAGTAATTTTTTGCAGTAAAAAAAAATTATTTGCTCTTCTGAATTTGAAAAATATGCTTTTATAACAATAAATTTTTTAAAAAAATCAACCTAGATTTTTAATTTATTTTTCTATAAAAAAATTACATGTAAATTGTGAAATTGTAATAATTGTATAAATAATAAATATTGATATATAACACTTTTAAATGCAAAAGTCTTTCGGCCTTAAACTCTTAAATTATATTATCAAAGTGAAACGATGACTTTAAAGTTATATGAAAAAGATATTATTTTTTAGATTTAAAATAAAAAGTGCATTAAATTTTTACAAACATCAAATCGAAGTTTTTTGCTTGAGTTATATTTCAGCAAACAATTAAATAAAGCCTTAATTAAACCCTTTAAATGCAAGTATTCATCGATTAAATATTACTCTCAGAAATTATTTGAATTTTTTTATCATCAACAAGGTTGATGATTTCGACAACTTCCCAGCGTCTATGATGTGCTTATACATAAATGTCACCTGTCATATACACCCAGTTACTACTTGATACTATGAACTCTATAATTAAAAAGAAGAATCATCGTTTTTTTTATGACAGAAGCGAAAAATAAAAGTTGCGCTTGTGTTTAGATACATGTGAATGACGCGCGAGGTCAGATGCTGCCTACTTCTTGTAGTACCTCCGCGTTTTTGTGATCATCCGGGTAATTGCGTTTTTGCTATTGCTCGAGCTCTTTCCGCGTGAGAAGCTGTCATATTTTTATTGCTTGTTAGATTTGAATGCGCTAACAGGATAACAATTTTTCACACCCGGTGCTGTTGCTTTTAGCGAAATTTAAAATATTTAACACTGCAACTGCTATGTGTGACAACTTGTTACCGATTGAACATGAAACTTTTGTCAAGTACTGCAATTAAAACGAGGGCAGTTGCATTTCTAATCTTTCAGTTAGGATTTCTTTTCTTTTTGTCCCATTTGCCTATTTAAACTATAACTAAAAGTTTTGTAATTTATTATTTAAAAATGATAATGTATATTAACATTAAAGAAAATTATTCTAACATTTTGAAATTTAATATATTAAAATTATCCCAATGTGTGAGTTGCCGCACAAAGGGCAATCCGCTGGATCTAGAGTTTCAAAACTTGGCACACAATAATTTTTGGTTGATGTGAATGTACATCTATTTTTAACCCTTTTTTTAAAAAAAATGTAGTCAGCCTTTTATTAATTAAAAATTCAATGTTTTTGGCATTTATCGGTTAATACAAAAAATATTACTCAATATGAAATTAAAAAAAACAGTCTTTTTTATGATAGCAATCTATTTGTGGCAATATTTTTTCACAAATTTATTAAATTCTTAAACATACGATTAGATTTAATTAATTTACAACAGTCTTTCAATTGTTTTAATCATTGTTCACTGTTCAGAAACATTTTTAATTCCACAGGAAATATTTTATGTTGAATTTTTCTTCTAATTTTCATAACTAAGATATGGTTTGGTGTTATCTTTCATATAAAGTAGTTTTCTGTTGTTGCTTATCTTCATTGAATTGAACTTCAGTTCAAACCAAGTCCAAAAGATCGGGGAAAGAGGGTTACAGAAGCTTCTGAGGGTAAGGACCCCTGAGGACAGAAGTCTAACTTCAGCTCATATGAAGATGACACTCACACACTCGCTTGCACAACCCCTTTTTACAGGAGGGTTCTTTCACACACCTCGCAGATAGATCAAGGGGTAAAAATAACTATTCCCGAATCAGGACGCGAATTTGGTATACCCAGATCACAGGGAAGAAACTCTACTCCTAAGCCAGGACACCGGCATTCTTCTAGGTTTCTTTTAAAGCATGAAAGAAAGAATGAAGTTGACTTTAAATTTAATAAAGTTTTTGAAACTTTAAATCTTTTTTTGTTAATAACAGAGGAATTTTATCTTTATATATACGAAATGATAAAAAATTATAATTTAAATAGCTTAACTTTTAGATGAGATGACAGAGATAATTGTTAATTCCATACCCCAATGAATGGAATAAAAGTAAACTTTCACCATGTCTGTCGAAATTCGAAATTTAAAAATTCATTTCTGAAATGTCTGTTAAGACCAGTCTACGAATAAATGATTAAATTAAAATTTTCCATACATAATAATCTCAATTAGCAGTTTGGTTATGAACAGTGAGTAATCAATTTTAATCAATTTTTAGATATAATGCTATTTTCAGCAAAATCTAAAACGTTTATCCGTTCCAATACTTAAGCCCGTGCTTCGTAATCTATTGTTGTCTTGAAATACAGCATTAAATCAAATTCTGTTCACGACTCTAAGGACATGGTTCAAATTTGATATCTGATCTGATTTCATTATAAGAAAATCGATTATTAAAATGCAAACATCTTTCGCATCTTAATGTGTTTTAAAAAATTAAAATATTTATGAACTTAAAGTGACAGAACCTGAGTGGGTATGTGGTGCATTGTCATCAATTAAAAATGACATATTATGTCAAGTATTGAATAAAAAAAATGAAACATTTATAGTCTTCCAATTTCGGTCACTGTACTCAATGTCATAATTTAATGATTTGTTACCTACGTGATTTAAAAAGCCGGCTTAAATATTTTCTCAAAAATTTAACGTGTTAACACGACATTAACCATGCATTTTTCATCATGTACTTTTATCAAAATGAAAAATGTAAAAATATTTACAATTTTAATACAGAATATAGCAATTTTTTTTTACTGGAAATAAGAAAAATGAAAACCGGATTTTATTCAGAGCTATGTATTATATATAACATTCTATAGTCGTTTTTAATGTTTCAGTTAGGGTATCAAATATTTAATCTAGACTAATTCTCAAGAGTGATTAAATTATTAAGTGATGTTTAAATGGGTTGACAGAATAGTATATTTCTTTATTTAGTAACTAAATTCAATTTATTAGTTTTTGTTAATTGTTTGTCATTTGTCGAATTGAGGAGGATACTAGTGACAAATGTTTAACCCAAATAATTTTTTGTTAATTTAGTATAAGGACATTCGATTAATTATTACTGCTTAAGATATCAATATGTTAAAATGTAACAATATTTCATACTTCGTAGTTGCTTTTAATTGCAGGTAATATTCTTTCCATTGTAGCAGTTTGTCATCCACTGTTACTAAAGTCTTTCGTCAAGCTTTGAATGTAAATTGAACTTTTTGACTTAATCTCTAATTTATCTTGAAGTTTTGTTAATGCTATTTTTTTTCTTGCAGTCTTAGCTTTGTATTTGGATAATTACTACAGATGAAATCACATAATGGATCAAGACCTGAATGTTTCCAATGGACAACAATCTATCAAATTGTGTTCAAGCTTTTCACCTTTAGAATCTATCATTGCTTTAAACAAATTATTTCCCATTGTTTCGAATGTGCGTTTTATTTTGTCACTGAAGAAAATAAAGTATCTTTAACCCTGGAAATAAAGTTTATTTGTCACATTCAATGGATAAATCAAGGATATTTGTCATTTCAAGTGTGACATTCAAAGAAATTCCTTCCTTCTTTGTTCCATTTACATATTTGGATGGATACTAAAATCTATTTAACTTCTATATGATATTTTACCAGGTTGACTTTTCTTTATTGCTTCAGCTCTGTGAGATAAATTGTCATGAACTGGAAACAAATCAGTTTGTCAAGCGTTTTATGCAAATCAAAGATAGTTGTACCTTGACAAGTTGTTTAAAAGGATTATTTATCAGTTTTCTTTGATTAGATTGGAACTCGATTAATAACACATTGGATTAAATTAATACCTTAGAATTGAATGTCAATTTATTAGCGTAGTTTACACTGTTACTCAGTTGCATGTTACTGTCTGACTAATTTAGAATGCTAATCGTAACAACTGCCGTATGAGGCTTTTTCCCATTTGTATAAGAAGTCAAATAATCTGTCAAGTTCCGTATATAAATTTAGGACACTTGTGGTGTCAAATGTGCCAGTTAAATGACTTTCTCATCGACGTCCTATTTATGCATTTGATTACTGAATGCCTCCTTGAAGGAGGTTCATTTTCCATGCATTTTACTTAGCTAATTTAAAATGCATTATTCATCGTTTCGATGACAATAGTAGGATTTCTGACAGTTAAATAAATGATCCAGATCAATTTGTGTTAGTATTTTCCTCCGGACTAATTGTGAAACTGTGTCCTCTTCAGTATTCTGTCTTCTCATTTAAATGTGTTACAAACAAATGCTAAAGGCATTGTAGGCATTCAAGTTTCTATCATTGTAGGCATACAAAGTTAATCCCATAAATATTATAACAATATTTGAAGTGTTTCTTGAAGAAACACATTGAAATAAACTGTTTTTATTTAAATTTATTTATTTAAATAGAAAGATTAAACAAACAAACAAAAAAAAACCTTAAACGGCTACTCCGTCCCACCCGAAAGCAAATGGAAAAATCTGAATGATCGGACCGCCTCAATGGCGGGAACTATGGTTGAGTCCTAAGGATCATCACCGACCACGGTACCTACCCATGGAAAGTACGTTCCATCATCGATTAGAAGTAGCTGACCCCCATCATTTTTGTACCCACGCAAGTAGCGAGAACCAACCGCCGTACTGGAAGTTTATCATTCTCATTTCTGATGTGCCCTCCCCCCTTTCGGGAGAGATAAAACTTAAAAGAATGATCATGACCTTACTCAAAATTACGAAATTAAATTAAATGAACAATCACCGACAATAGTAGCTGATGTACTAAGGACAGTTACAAAATAGGCACCACCGGCGTGAACAACAACCCATCTCATTGGAGACACAATCAATCATTGGAATCGGCTAATATAACTACATCACCACTATTGTATTTTCTTGAGAAGCAAGAACTCGCTCACTTATGAGGTAATTTCTCATCCATCCTCTCTAATGATGATCTCTAGAGGGACTTAGTAAGACTTTCTCCGTAATTAACATTTCATTTTCAGTAAAATTCTGCTTTTCTATTAGCAAACAGCGACTGCAATTCATAACAAATACTTCAAATGCAACAAATTTACATCCCTTAACAGGCTGTTTCGCGCCATTTCTTGATACATACCAACTGTAATTTGTTTGAACTCATTTGTATTCCTTGGAGAAGTATGATATTTAAAGTCAAAATTAGCTGTTGTTAGTAAGTAGTACCAGTAACTGCTTAACAATAGTTACTAGTACTTATGTATTAAGCGCAATTCAACTATTAATCACCAAAGTAAACTCGGCAAGTATAAGCTCTTTCGTAACTAATATCCTCCAGTGACATACGAATAATATGAGAATATTCGAGAAAATTTCAGAGAGACTACTTGCGCTGGTTTTTTTACTTCTGTAAACCTCCATTGTCCAACTTATCTCCTCTTACGCTATTCTAAAAGAAATAAAATTTTAAAGTTCTTGTAAGCCACTATAAGATTTTCTAAATTTAAAGTCATTTATAAACGCAATAGCTTCGAGTTTTATAAATCTAAATCATTGGAATTAATACATATTTCTTGAACGTATAGAAATATAGAATTTTGCAAAAGATTATTCTAAGATTCAGATTACAGAAGAAAAAAAAGAAAACTTTTCTGTGGAATTTTGAAGAATTTTCGAAACAATGTTAAAAGTATAGAATTGTATCAATATGAGTTTTCATTAAGTTTATATTTATAACAAATAAAACCAGTGGAAGTGGTCTCTTCAAAACATTTTACCATACTCTCTACTAAAGGTATTAGCCCAGAGAACGCCTTCCGTGGCATATCCGCTAAAAATTACGAAATCTCTGACGTAAATTTAGCATTTTTATTGAATCTATTATGTGATCCTTGGCGTTTAATCCCTGGCGTACTATTAATAATACTTGAAAATCGAAGTCGTGATTTTGAAGCGTTTTTTTCATACGACTGAAACAAAAATTTAATACAAAACTACAATTGTAGTTGTAAAATCAAATTTAATAGCGTTTTTGTGTTATTGCATTTACATATTTCCGAAAGTACAATTGCACAGACGGTCAACTTTTTGTTGTATACGGCACAAAATTTGACAGGCGTCTACACTACATATGTTAAATATTTGTACCAAATTTTATCTATATAGCTCTCTTCGTGTATTATTATTATTATTATTATTCGGACAAAAAGGCAGGCAGATTATCTCTAAAAGAATTTTTTTTCAAAATTTGATAGAATTTTGGTGTAAAGATCGTATACCAAATTGCAAGCATCTAATTCGAGGTATTTGAGTTATCTTTGTCACGAATGGATAGATGGATATTTGCCAAATATATGTTTTTTGAACTCAGTGAGGTTTATAGCCTAAAAATTCGTGAAAACTCAAGTTCGAATTTTTCGACGATTACAATACTTTCTCTATACTTTGCATACAAGAGAGTAAAAAACATTATCTTTGAATCAAAAAGATGTTTAAGTGACCGGCATTAATCAATGAACTCTGCGTTGAATGCAAATTTTAATCTAGCCAAATGGTTCAAGGCTTTTGTATTGAAATCATTAAATTATTAATCATTAATCTATCATCATTAAAAGACATTGTGAATATAAATCATTCGAATTAAGCTCATTAATTAACTTTAATGTTCTAATTTAAAGTGATGCTCAAAATTTTGTAATTCTCAACTAATCGGCTGTAGATTCATTAAGGGTGACTCCCTATTGTTACGAAAACAAATCCAAAATTCCATTCATATGTTGTATGATGAAAAAATACAACAGGCCCAATCTATACTCATAATAAAAATGAATGTGCATGAGTGTACGTGGATGTGTGAGTGTATACGTGCGTGTGTGAGACTCTTCAGACCAGACCGTTTAACCTACCGCTATCAAATTTCGCACATGTATGTCTTGGAGATCAGAAATGTTCACAAAGGAGAGATTTTTAAAAAATTTATATCAGAATTTTAAATAATTAAAAGTAACGTTCATATCGCAAAAAAGTACAATTTACACCATTTCAAAATTAAAATATATATCTTTTTCATGATTCCATTTAATAGTCATGCGAATTTTTGTTGAATTTTGGCAATTAAAAAATTTTTTTTGCCTGATTCCAACAAAGTATTTTATTCCAGGTTCCAACAGCAGTGCCGAATTTCACTGTTTTTATTGTTTCATCAACTATCTGATCGCGTGATTTTTTTTCCTTTGCAAAAGCTTGCAACAAAATTTATGTTTAATACCTGTATAGTTTATGAGATGTATAAAAAATAATGCAACAATATCGCGAAACTTAGTAGATAGATATACCGGGTATTTATGTTTTTCCATGATATTATGGAACTAATCTCCATCAGAAAGCTTCATGCGCACAATAAATTGAACATATGTAAGAGTCAATTAAAATAACACAGCTCCAATGTTTGATAATAGGTGGAATCATGGGCATGAATTTATATATGCATGTTTAAAGAAAATTTAACTGATATTACCAACAAACCTGCTACTCACCAAAGGCTAATAGTTTTAAATAAAAAGAAAAGTCCAGTCTATTGCTACAAAAACCAAGTGAGTTAGGAAAATTTGAATATTACTGTTTTATACAAACACGCGAATTTATCTCTCTCCATCGACCGTCTTGAAGAAAACACGCTATCAGTGGTTGGACTTTCTTCCATACTGATGGTCAAAATAATGATATTCAGAATTTTATAACTCGGTCAGGCGTGATCTAAGAAGATTGAAACGTTAAATTGCCAAGACAATTTTATTGAATATGATTTATAGGATCGAAGGACTCTATCAAATTTGGAATTCATAATTGTTTTCAGAAGTACATTTTTTGATTGAAATAAGACAAAATATTAATTACCGTATTTAAAAATTTTTGAAGTTAAAATTAAATTTTATGTTAAATCTGAAAACTTTTTATAGAATTCCTTGAAATACTCATAAATTATTTAAAAAAATCTATTCATTGATATACATAACATTAAAATGCTGCAGGATTCCATTTTCTATAATCATATTTTTTAAATGTATATTTGATTTCAGCAAAAAAAGTTTATTGAAGTTTCATCTCTTCTATTTCAAATTCAAGTTTAAATCATACGGCAGATGACAGGAAATTAGTGAGATATATAGCTTAATAAACAAAGTATCTTCTATAATAATACAAAAAGTATTCTTTAATAGCATGTATTATGTGATTGTCGAATTTGAAGTTTAAAAGTATTTTATTGAAAAAACTATTAAGAAACAAAGGTATATAAATATTTAATTAAAAATTTTAGAGAGCCTCTCTCCCGGAAAATCAGCTGGTAGTTAAAAAGCGGCAAGATTATAATATTGATGGAAAGATTGGTTTTCGAATTTGCTATCAGACGACGCCCCGTTGTGTTTTTTGAGTTATATTGGCAATTATAGGCATAACACTAAGACTGATTTTCTTACTTCAGGGAGTTTCCAAATTTTATTTCTCACATTCCCAGAGTCAACGTTTTTTTTTTTTACTTTTTTAGCATTTTTTTTTCACTTTATTATATCGAATATATCTAATATTTCAAAATGTCTATCTAATTCATTAACTATTTTTAAAAATAATATCTTTCGCTGCTTTTTCCTCAATTAAGTTATTAACTCTTGCCCATTGCGTGCACTCTCTAAAACTCTTTTAAATCACTCTTCCCAGCTTTTGGCTATACTACATATACAGGGCTAAAGCCTAGTAGCTTCTGAAACCGAAATATCAATGAACGGTTTTCAGAAGGAACCTGGAAAAAATTGCCTATAAATCTTCTCCCGGGCACCTGATAAGAAAGCTCTTTATATATGGGGCCCATAGCCAATAATTTAGGAGAGTTTGTTTATGTTTTTGTGGAGCGTTACTAATTGGCTATAAAGAATCGAGTTCCTCCCCATGAAAAATAGCATATCACGTTTCTAATCTCAATCTAATTCGATCAGGAAATTGGTTGAAGAAGCTTCATTTATTAATTAAGATGAGAAATTTGTGCCTTGGGGAGATCTGGACCATAATTGCTGCATCGCTTGTAGACTCAAAGAATGAATGGTCCCATGAATAATGAGCCTTCTTAATCCGATGAAATTAATCGATTTTTGATGTATCTCGTTGATTATTTCCCATCCCTTACCATGTCATGGATTACCTCAGCGAATTTGGCTCATTATTAAGGTAAAATTCCAGCTGCGGTTATTGGTTGGTTATTAGCTCGAAAGGAAATGAGGGAAATTTTAATCCCCCCCCCCCCGTATATCTACATTTTTTTGTTGCCAGTTTTCATTCGGAAGATTAAAAATCGATGCTTTCTAGGGTTAATGAAGCTTTGTGTATTGTTTTGTAGTTATATAAATTTTTACATAAATATTCTTACCAAAATGAATTAATTAAATAAAAGAACATCAAACTATTTTAAGTTTAGAATGCTACATCATAGGAAAACTTTTATGTATGTTATTTTTTATGAATTTTTAATTACAGTAAAACATTACATGAAATTAGGTTAAGCTAAAGAATATCTCTATCACTCGTAATAATGAAAGCGAATGTGTGTATTTGTGTGGGCCTGTTGATGCACTATAGAGCCGATGAACCGATCGTTAGAACTAGAGATACTATCAATGCCGGCATAGTTTATAATCAAATATTTGTCACAAATATTTCGGGTTGGAATGTGCAGCTGTTATAGATATTTCAGTGAAATATTAATAAGAATTTTAATTCATTAAAATGAAACAAAATTTTCATAATTTTGGTCAATTATTCCTAAATTATTATTATAAGAAATTTCATCTTAAAATTTGAATAATTATCTTTTCAATACTTTTAATTTATTTGCCGTCCAATTCATTTACACTAAAATTAATAAAATTTTCAAAATATTTTATGTATAATTTACAATTATATTTTTCATTGTTTATATAAGCATTTAAACGTCTGTTCTTTTGCTGAAAGTCAAGATCATATTTTAATTTAATTTTCCACATTATCAATTCAACAGAAAAAAAAATTATTCCTGAAGAACAAACTGGTCATCAAGCCAATATATGTGGAGATATTTCAATTCTACTGTTTCATAACGATTTGAAATTCAATAGGTAGTATCAAGTGTGCACTTCTACAATATTCTCTTTCATTCCCACATTTTTACCTATTTTGTTCCAGTTTTCTTCTTACAGAGGCTGCAAAAAATTATTTGTAGAACAATTTCAGGACCTTTAAATAATATTTATAATGTAAAGACTATATTTTTTAAATATTTGATAATCTTTTTCACGGATTATAAATCTATGTCGTGATTTCTATGATAAAACAAATGTTCATAAAATTTCCAGGAATATTAATTTTCATTTATCTACTATTTTTTAGAATCCATCAATCGAGATGAGTTTGCACTTAGGAAGAACACTTTTCAACACACTAAATGAATAATAATACATCCATATAAGAAACGTCAAGGGATTTCGGATAATATATGTTAAAAATTATATATGCAATAACTATATTAATCTTCATTTTTTTCAATGTTTCCAGTTTTTGACACTTTTAGTCTTCTTAAAATCAGACAAAGAAAGAAAAAAATGTTCTTTATATTTAAAAAAACACGGACGATGTCTCCTCAAAACTTTTTCACGTAAACCCCAATTAATTAATTATTCTCTTCATCCTCCGATAGTCAATCATCTGACAAATTTGGTTCAAAATTTGTTAGCTCTAAAATGTTTTAGCTCCTAAATCTATGTCTATTTATTAGTTACCTAGTTTTATTTACCTAGCCCTTGCTTTTTAGAATTATCGAATCAGTCAGACAGATTGACTTCCTCTGAATGAATTTTGTTCAAACCGAACAGCCAGACAGATTGACTTCCTCTGAATGGATTTTGTTCAAACCGAACAGCCAGACAGATTGACTTCCTCTGAATGGATTTTGTTCAAACCGAACAGCCAGACAGATTGACTTCCTCTGAATGGATTTTGTTCAAATTTGATAGAGATTTACAAATGTGCTCATAACTTTATATACTAACTGCTTTTTGTGAAGTTCAAAGCGTTTTTGAGTTAATGTCTTCACAGTCAGAGGAATAGAATTCCAAAAATGCATTTGTCGAATTCGGGTAAGTTTGAAACGGGAGATTGTTACAATATCGGGTTTGGAGTTTTTGTTAATTGCAATACTTCTTCGATACTTTGTATTCTAGAAAATAAATTTTTTAAGGGTGGCCTGAAACTTGAACAATTGTAAAATTCCAGATATAGATTTTTTTTGTTGATTACAATTTATTTATTATGATTATTTTTCGTATAATTCCTGAACAAAAAAGCAGGCATTTTTCAAGAGAATATCTAATTTATGAAAATCAATCAAAACTTCGAGGTAAAAAAAATCTCGCTTTTTTGCAATTTTTAAAATACTTTCTTTTTTAATATATCGTTGCGGAACTGAAAAAAATATTCAAACTTTGAATGATGAGCTTTTTTTAATTTTCTTTGCATGAATGCAAAAATCCCGCTTTTAAAAAATCGTAGTAACAAACATTGAAATTAAGAGCGATTCCGATTAGAAAATAAAATTCTTAGAATTTTTCCTAAATTCGTTTTGTAAGTGTTCTGTTCACTCTGCAAACAATAAGTATCCATAGGCAAATTTCATTATAGTTTATAGACAATACTTGTGCTATCAAATGTTCACACTTATGAGAAGGAATATAGTTCCTATATAAAAACCTATAACCATAATATTTTCTTCTAACAAGAAATCTTTTTAAACTTTAACTTTTAAATTTTTTTCACAATCTAAGTTACTCAAAGGGTGTAAATTCAGAATGAAAATAGATGTAAGTAAAGGCACAGAGAAAAGGGATGTCAATAATATAATTTATAAGAAACAATACCAGGAATAAAATTTTGAAAGAAAAAATAAAGAAGTCTACCAATCACTCGGATAATCTTTTGCATATGAGAATCATTAACCTTATAAAGTTCTCAAATTTAAAAAATTACTTTTAAAAAATTCAACAGTTTTTTCAAATTATGCGAGAATTTGAGTAGAAGTCAATGCGGTTCTTTTACAATCAGTTTAAAGAACATTTCAAGAAATGTTCCTGTATTTCTCTTTCCAGGAGACCCAACAGCGCCAGAAATTAATGAAAAAATATCCATAAATTTTGTACATATTCATAACAATATTTTAAAGAAACTAAGATTTTTAGTGATAACAAGAATGAAGATAAACTTCGCAATGATACAGTTTATGTGATATCATAAAAAATGCATTCGGAAAATTCTCCTTCCACACATAATTTCATTAAAAAAAATTTTAATAAAATTTGGAATGTCCAGAAATCGAAGAAATTAATTTTATTGATTAAAGAAGAGATATTAATAATTTTTACTATAATTACTATACAAATTCAAAACTTCTTTTAGGGCAATGCAGAACTCAATGTCAATAATACATAATTCGTGAAACATTATGAACAGTCGCTTTGTTAATCGCATTTCAGAGTAAATGCAACAAATTGCTTTCCTGTTTAGCTGAGTATTAGCATAATATTAGTTATTAGTTGCTTTTGGCGAAAACTGGGTCAGGAATATTGGTTACATTTATTTTCAATTAAATCCATTAAATTTAACCACATGATCACGAAAGTGTTATTTAGTGATAATAACACATGATATCACTAAAGGTTATCACGTGTCTTTTTTTGCCGGCGTCCTGGCCTAGGAGTAGCGCGTTTTCTTCGTGATTTGAGCGTCCCTGATTCGAGTCCAGGTTCAGGAATGGTTGTTTTTCTTCTGTGTTCTATCTGTGAGGTGTGAATGTGCCCCCCCCCCCGTAAAAAGGGGTTGTGCAAGCGAATGCGACTCTAAGTCGTATTCTTGGCCCTAGTTGGCACTATTGAAAAAAAAAAAAAAGAGACGCTCACTCGGCTTTAATAGCTGACAGATCTGTCAGCGGGGTCTAAAGTGCCATTAGTAACAAGAAAATGTTACTTTAACTAACTTGTATATTTTCTGTTTATTGTGCAATGAGCATTTCTAATGGAAACCAGTCCCTTGACATCATAGGTGCTATTAGTAATATAAATCTGCATTTCAACTACCTTCTAAAGTTTGCAGTATTTTTAACTTCATTTCTTAGTTAAAAATTCTGGATAGGTTGGAAAGATACGTCCAGTAAAAAAAATCAACTTCCCATCCAATCTAGTATCTTTTTTTTTTTTTTTAGCTTTTAACAATGGAAATGCTTGATGACTCCAAATATTTGACAAAACATTGAAAAGGGGTTGAATCTCAGGACAACTATGTAATGAATTATTCGGTATTATATAAAAAATATTTTAAAAAATGCCAAAATTTAGAAACATTTTCAAGACTATTAAATTAATATCAAAATTAACGTCAAAATTCAGTTTAATTTATAAGGAATACGTTTCAAAAATAATCCCACCAAGGTGTACATTTTCAGAATCAAAGTATGTCTATACCAAGTCAAACAGTTTGATCTGCAAAGGCATATATACACGCACGCACCGTATATATAGTATACTTCCAGTTAAAAAAATATTTCATATGCAATAAACATTCACTTTACAATTTAAAAAAAATGAACTTATTTTTTACAATTACAAAATATAAAATATTCTGAAGCCCTCCATTCCATATTATATTTATTGAAACTTTTCAGGTATCTCAAAGGTTATAACACGAAAGGTTAACTTTTGAAGGGCAAAAACAAAGATATTTCATCTTAAAATTTCAGTTAGTTCAATAAATATGAGAATTAAATTCGATTTTATTGTGTAGAATGAATTAATCAAATTAGAATAAAATTTGCCTAATCTTCATTCGCATACGTATTATAGCTCTGCTTTTCATTTGTATTCTGCTGCCATTTTGTTATTTGCATTTGAATGTATTAACTGGTTGCAGATGAGAATTTTCCATTTTTCAGAGTATAAATTATTACTTTTAAATAATCCAATTAAACTTCAAAATTCTCATGTAATTAGGATTCATCTTAAATTTTAAGATGAAATAATTCTGTTAACTTTTGTTCTTCAGAAATGACATTTTTGCAATATATATTTGTTAGGATACGTGTGAATATTTACTAAATATGACTCTAGGAATAGAGTGTTCAGAGTTCGTAATTTTTATAAAATTATTTTTTTTTTAAATTTCAGAACATATTTATGTTGTAACATAAATAGTTACTTCATTTGAAAAGTTTTTTTATAAGGGATTTTATATAACTATGACTATAAAATTTATTATAAAATCGACTACTATAATTGGTTTTTATATGTTTGCCTGGGAAATAAAGAAAAGATACAGATAACATTTTAAATCCTGTATACTTTGCATTTAGAGAGCAATTATTTTATCCTTTAACTTACAGTTACATAAGCGAAGTATCCAAATTTAAATCAGTGTGGCAAGAATCATCTAAGCACACAAACCATCAAGTTTCCTGCCTAAAGCCATCTATTAAAGCGGATTCATTGAAGTTAATTTATGAGGCGGCCTTGATGGTATATTAATTATAACAGATTTTAACCGCACATGAATATTTATAAATTTTTCTGGTTCTCTATGTAAATTGATGGGTCAGTAACAAGTTCAGAACGTCTTCACCGTTACTGAGGATACTCATACTGAGATATAAAAACCACTTCAAGCGACTGAATTCAATGTTTTTTTTTACTACTAATAAAGAAGAATGTACGTATATGCCGCTGTAAAGGTTAAATAGTACAGGACAAACTGTTTAACCTTTCGGATGCTAACCAATTCAAACGACTTATTTCTTGTGTTTTTTTTACTACTAATAAAGGACAATGTATGTGCCGTTGCACAGGATAGTTTAATCCTTTGTATAATAACAATTCAACGACTATATCCTATATTCAACGACTATGTTGTTTTCTCTACTGAAAATAAAAGAGAATGCATGTATGTGCTGCTCTACAGGACAGAGCATTTGACATAGCATTATCAACTTCTACTCAGATATACTTTGGAGGTTGGAAAAATGATCCTTGGAAAAACTGATTTTATTTTAATTAATTGAAAATTAAGATATATTTTATTTCTCTATATATTTCTGCAACTGTTTGCCCAGAAAAATATTTGATTAACAAGTCATCCCTCCAAAACCCAAATACATTTTACTACTCCAGATAATTTAGTTATCTTTAAAATTTTCCAGAAAAATTTTTAAGCGAAATAAATTATAAGATTTATAATCATAATATAGATGATCATATATATCATTAAAATGCTTTCGTGCAATTTCAAATCTATTTAGTCGTATGGTATAGAATTTATAATAAGGCTATGAATTTCATTATATGGTTTTAAAGTGGTAATAAGAACGTGTTTCTTATTTAAAGAAGTTGATAATAAAAACTTCTTATAAAACTCTTGCCTTAAAATGTGATCTAAAAGAGAAACTATTTCAAGATGAAATTTTTTCATACTGAGTAGTAGACATTTTAGAAAGAGAGAAGTTAATTTATTATTTTATTTAAGTTTATAATTCTATTGAAAATATTAAAAATTACAGAAACTATTGAAGGGAATCCGATTAAAAGAATAAAAAAACTATTTATTGGGAATTGCAGGGATTTTTTTTTCATTTTAGAAAGTTATACATTAATATTTGAATGAATTAATATTAATTGAAACATCGTATTTAAGTTTATATAACTTGATGCAATTCAAACGTGAAATACTTTATGCTTAATTTTCACATTGAAAATTTTGTTTCTTATTATTAAATAACATGCGTTTTTTTAGGGTACGTGAATTTTCTTATATTTTCAAAATCTTTCATTCAACTTAACTTTTTCCCATTTTGTGAAAATAATATATTATTAAAGATTTTGTGTTTATTTCCTAATATGACAGAACCTTGAAATTTCGCAATCTCATTTATTGTCGATAATACGCCATTTTAATATTTTAGGAATTTGTTACCTTTTGATCGATTAATTTAGTTAAATTTCGACTCCGTAGATTCCGTAAAAAATAACTTCATGATATTCTTGATTATAGTTTATAAATTTTAAAAAGGAAAAAAATTAATAATTTTGCTTTTTAGTGGACTTATAAAAGTGTCTTTTTAAAAACTGCTTTCATTAAATTAAAAAAAAAAACATTTTTATTAAACTTGTCAAAAATCTATTTAAATTGATTTGCAAATGTAAAGTGTGAAATCGAGTTTATAGAACCTTCCTCTTACTGTATTAATGACACTCATCCATACATACTCTATATATTTCACATTTAACTCTTACTTAAGTTTCAAAAGCCTAATATTAAGTACAGTAATTAAATCATCAGATGGGTGCAAATTATTCATATTAATAACAATACATGACGCCGTTAACTACCAAGAAGGCACAGTAAATTAAAAATTAATGAGTGATATAACACAATTCACGAGATGTGACGGTCGTTTCCGCATATTTATCACATATTCCATTAGGTGACACCAGTCTTGCTTTAGTTCCGGCAAGATGTGATTGATAGAAACTTTGTTTTCTCCTTTGAACACCATTCTTCTTCACTTTGGCAAAAAGAACATTAATTAAATTTAATTACTATTTAATTATTCTAATTTCCGTTACCGAATGCATGTCCATAGAAGAACGTTGCTTGCATATCTAATAAATATTATGCATATCAGAACGGTTTGAGTATTTTATAATTTCAGAGGAATCTTCCGATTGGATTTTTCCTGATGATATATTTGATATATTGATAACTAGAAATTATTGAGCACATCAGGATAGATTAAGTATGTAAGGATATGTATAAGGTAATATCTGTATATTATTTATATAGTATTTTTATTATTTATATAATAATAATTATATTATTATTATATTTAATATATATTTATATATGTATATTAAAAATATATATAAATTTTAGTTCATTATTCTTAATTTTTTTAAGGAAATATTTATTCAAAGGAGAATTTTATATTAATAACTAGTGATTATTTAGTTCATCAGGATAGAATAAGAATAAGCATATCGAGTAAATTCTATGCATATCAGAACGATGCGAGTATTTTATAATTTCATCGGAATCTTCTGATTGAATTTTGCCAACCACTTAGATATTAGTTCATGACAAAGCATATATATTTGGCTTCACCTAGAATTGTTAATGTAAAACTTATTTTGAAATTTAAAGTTATACTTTTCTAGTGTAACGTTTACAAAAATTAAACATTTGAACTTTTTTTTCATTATGCATTCATTTGTCTTAAATAAATATTTGTTCTTAAAAAATAATTGTATGATTACCTTTTAACACCTATGCTCTTTTGAATAATTGGGATATTTTTTAAATATTTTTTTAGGAATTGTCTGTTGAGAATTTTCCTTATTTGGATATTAGATTTGACGTAAATTATTATTTATTAATAAACAATTCAAATTTTTTTTAATATATGGTTTCTTTTGAAAATTTAAAGTTATGCCTCGCTAAATGAATATTTGTATTAATTATTAATATGAATATTAGTTTATTATTCTTCAGTTTATTTTTTTGAAAATATTTATTCAAAAGAAGAATTTTATATGAATATCTAGCGATTATTAAGTTCATCAGGATAGAATGAATTCTTCATAATTTTAAAGACAGAGGTGATTAGAATTTCCCTTTCATCTATAGTAGGATTACTGAATATTGCAATATTGAAGAAAAAATTTAAATTATAAATGTTTCGCAAAACAATACCTGTATCTATTTTTGCAAATTTTAACATTTTATTGCTTTATTATTTTTTTATTATTAATTTTTTTATGCGACTCTTTAATGTAATGCATGTATTTCCTAGAGGTAAATTCTTTAAGCAAGTAAAAATATTTATTTTTAATAAAATATTCTTAAGAGAATAAATTTGTTTTTGATATTAATAGCTTTAAAAATAAGATGTAATTTGTCTTCCTTAATCATTTCGAACAAAAGACAGAATCAAAAGAATTTTCAACAGGATACGAAGAAACGTCCCGAAAATAAAATGACTCCAGAATAGAAAATTTCAATTAGAAATAATTAAATTGACATAAATGAAGATCAAGATATTGGCTTTAATCGCTGAAGAAAAATTCAGGTTTTGATAAAAGCACTAATATTAAAAACTTTACAAAGTTGCCAGAAATTGCTGAACGAGCACGGTAGTAAACTTTTTGACAATGTTTTTCTGATAACAAGATATTTAGTTCCAAAAATAATACGTTAAGTCAGGCAAACTTTCAGGATATACCTTAACATTTTCGACACTTTCAAGGCAAGAATTTTGTTATGGTTAGTGTTGCAGTATCAAAAAATGGAAAATTGCCTTCGAAATTTATTAATAAAGGACTAAATATTACTACAGAATATTACAGATAGGATATATTGACCTCAGATTTACTGCTACATGCTGAGGTATTATTGCTTAAAATAATATAAAATCCTTTTTTAAAATGCAGTTTAAAACGTTAATGAGGCTATTTATAAAGCCATCATGGATTAGTTAATTTTACGACATTTTTATGCGTTTAGTAAAAGGAATTTTATAATAAGTGTAATGTTTAAGCGAACAAGAAAGTCATTAAATATTTTTCTATGAAAACCATTCTAGAATTTTTATTATCTTTCTTCTGGAAAATATTAACATAACTTGACTAATATTAATGAAATTACATACAATGATCTTTAATTTAAAATACGCATGCGTGTAAAGTGCATGAGGATATTTGTATTAGTAAATTACTTTCTTCTTCATTAATGCATATAAAAAAATAAAAATAAGTCAAATCAAACATAGGACATATTATTAGATTTTTATTGTAATTCTCAGGATTCATAAAGCGTTGCATAAAAATATTTTGCTTTCATTCATTTTACAATAATGTTAAAATTGGAAAATATCTAAGTTAAAATTTTTATTATTATAGCAATATTTGAATTTTATGTTTTTCTTTATTTATTCTATTATTAACTTTCATACCGCTTTAGAAATTATGAAAACGTTCAAACTCGATCGATAAAATAAAAAGAAATGCCCTGAATACGAGGAAATATTGTTTGAATTTTAGTTTTACGTAGAAATAATCCTTATTATGTGGTAAAAAATATGCACATTTGTCAATTTGGTTATTTCATGTATCAAAATGTTTTTGTCTGCAAAAAAACTAAATAATTATTTGATGTATTACTATTATTTAATTTATCTATATTTTTCTGTCTTATATTTATTATTTCATTTTATTCGTGATTTTAAAATTAAATATTTTCTAATTAGTTGAATTCAAATTAATTTTATTATTTTTCACCCTTTCCAGATTTTTATTTCTGAAATTTCAATAAGTTTCAATATTATTTGAAAGCATGCGACTATAATAAATATTTACTCAATGAGATTTACGAACAATTACCTTTTAAAACTATACAAGTTCTAAATGTGCTCCCACAGGCTTCTTTTTCTTTATTGAATCTATTGCTCTCTAGTTATATATTTGACAAAGACATTTTAAAAGCCTCATTTCTTCTTCGCAAGAAATAAAAAAAAGTTGTCGTTTAAAGAGAATCCTTTTTTTTTTTTTTTTTTTTTACCAGAATAGATATTTCATGATATTATTTTATTTATTTAGATTTTAAGGTATTTATTTCATATTCTATTGATAACAACTTTTCTTTTCTATACAGATTTAACTTAAATTAGACCTTTCAAAAAATTAGTTGTATTAAATTAATGCAATCAGAAAAATGAACTTTGCGAACTGCACTGTGTGCAATACGTTTAAAAATTTATTACTCTGTATAAATTATTAAATATTGCGAAATAAATTGCAAAGTAAATTTCAAAGCATTACCTCTATTATGCAGATCAATATTTTCTTTTCTAAAATGAGAATAAGTTTCTTCCCATATAAAGATTTGTCTAAAATGTAAAGAAGGAATAAACATGGATACAGAAAGGAAAAAGAATAATAATCATAGATAAAAATTAATAAAAGAATAAGAAACATGGAAACAAAAATTGGTGAACTCAAAAGAAAAAATACTTTTTAATGCGCAAACATCCAAGTATACTGTATTTTTTCACAATGAATATCAAAATTCGAAGCTTGCCTTTGAATAAGGGGAAAATATATGGCTAGTTGATATGCTAGACACGGTTTATAATCCATATGTGGGTGGAAAATGAAATATGGCTGCTATTAAAGAACTATTAAAATGCTGTAGGAGTATTTCCTAAATGTCTACTTTTAACACTAATTTATATTGACAAATTAGTGTTTATCCTTATTTATTATTAAGCTATAGAACAACAACTTGCGTCACTTTCTGGCAGTTAAACTGTTATTCTCTTCAGTATATACAGTCTAATTAATTCATACTTTTAAAAAAGTAATAAAATGTTTTTTGAAGTATATCTTTATTTTCAAAGAGAATATGGTTTAAAAAGCTGTGTATAGATAACTTAATCTAAAATTCAAATTGTTATTACATTAACAAATAGTCTCTTCCTATATCGTAAAAAAGCTGAATATTCTTTTGATCAAATTAAAATTCAATAGTATCTTAGGGTTTTTTTGTGGGGTTTTTTTTTTTGAATTTTTCAAAATTTTAACTCTGCTCCTTTGTACTATTTGCTCAATTAATAACTTATAGAATTTTAGGAAGAATGACTTTGTGGAAAATAAATTAATTTCCTACGCAGATGATGCTTACTTGTTCGTATGTACGGCAAATAAACAAATCATGCAAACAAAAGGAAAAAAAAGAGTCTCAGGAAATCTTGACAACTGGAGTAACAATAAGGTTTCTTTTGCTCATGGAAGGATTAAACTCCTGCCTTTTGGTAAAAAATGTACTTACTAACACCCCCGTATTCTTCATACCCTGGAAAAATCGAGAAAGTTTGAAAGAAATCTTAAAATACTGGGAGTAATCTTAGATGATCGTCTTAATGGAATGGCACATATAAATTTTATTTTGCAAATAATTCTGAAAATACTCAACTGACATAATATCGCAAAGCATCAAAGAGGTATTCCAGGGAGAATTCTTTATACAAAGGAGCATTCGAGAAGATTCAATATTCATACCGATAAACTATTATACTTGGCTTCATTGAGTTAGTTTGGATGAACAAGACAAATTCAGGAAATTTATTGTTCCCGCATCAAGCAATGCTAGCAATCACAGGTGCCTTTTGCATTATTTTTTCATCCGCTCTTAGATCATCTTAGATAATTAGATCCAAGAAAATTAATATTATATCTATTAATTTTCATCTTCGCATATCTCTCCTGTAACAAAAATCAAATCAATCAAATTACCACTTATAATAAAACTCATTATCGATAAATTACCATGGGTTTGAATGTGCGTCCACCTATTAAGGCAGTAAAAATAACTGCAAGGACAAGCTATACATATTTAATCAAATAATCGAATATATTCAAACCAATAAAATGTTTCTAAGTTTAATAAATCAACAGACAATTGTTTGAATGATCATGAAATCATTAAATGTCTCATTTTAAGTCTTTCTAAAACTATAGGTTATTATTCTCAATGCTAATGACTATTGTATTGCATTTAAAATTTCAACCATTTAGTTCATGTATTTTTAGTTTATATTCATTTGCTTGGACACTGACAGATAGAGAAGGTCTTCGTCAAACATTTCATAGGTATATTCAATTTTAATGCAATGATTACATATTTAATGTTTCTTGTTTAATTTGTTCTGTTTTCGAATTACTGTGTCTCTAAACTGACAAACAGAAGGGATTCTAAAATTATTTCTTTTCCCGCTCGGTGAGATAATATATAAAGATTCAGATTTCTGGAGGTCGAATTTTTTTTGTGGATTACAGTACTTTTCTATTTTATACTTCATATAGGAGAAACTATAAAGAAATTATTTCTTTCTTTCTAGGATGTAGGTTGAACTTAATGACCAAGCCACCAAGCATAATACTAACGAGTTTTATGACAAGTGCATAAATATCCCGTTTGGAACATCACATGTGACTATACCTACAAGCAAATCGTCGATGGATTCGTTAGACAGCATTAAAATTAGCAACCGTCCAGGGAATTGAGAGCTTAAAAAGTACATTAAAAATTTCTTTAATTTTAAGATATTTTGTAAACAAATTTTTATACAATAGCTGTGGGCAATATAGAATCAAATCATTTAGATAATTTCACAAAAAAATATATCTAGTTTGTCCGTTGAAACTTTATTACAGAGTGCCTGGGCATATTTAATGAACAAAAATGATTAATTGAAGAGCTTTCAAAGTTTCAACTTGATATTATATATTACACTTTCCCCAATTAATTACCCGAAGTAAGATTTCAAGTATTTGGAACAAACTTCCATTTCGACAATGAACACGAGACTATAAACTCACTTCATCACAGATTTAACGAACCAGAATTCTGAATGAACCCGATACTCAACAAAGTTTATCAAACATTTATCTTTTTCATTAATCATGGAAAACATAAAGATTAACTAATTTACCTGAGGTATAAACTGTGAAATAGCGATGGCATTTACAATCTTTCAGACGTTCAAGCATTCTCTTTATGAAGATATACTCATTAAATATTTAATAGCAAATTACTTTTTAAAAATGGGATGAAAAATTGAGGTTTGCTTTACGGTTTAATGAGCAAATTTTACCAGAATTATTTATGGCAGAAAGCACAGAAATCATTAAAACAAGACACCGATTTTCCAATGGAAGTTTACTTTGCTGAAGCCTTCGTTAATGAACTTATTAATTTATGGAAATAGTTTAAGACTCTGTAAATAACAAAGAAATCTTGTTTGATTTGGTGAAGTTAAGCTCATAATCAAACGACTTTCGTTATTTTGTGTTGTCTGCCATTAAACAATATTCATTTAAAATTTGATGGAGCATTGGCATTTTTTTTTGTTTGATAAGAGAAATTCTGCTTTTTACCAGCCTTTACTTAATTTTGCTTAATAATAAATCAGAATATTCTGATTGTTGTTTATAGCTATAAACTGAAATAAATTTTATGTATTATATAAGTTTGGAATATTTAGAATGTTATATTCTTCTAAAGCAGAACAAAAACTATCTGAGAATGAAAAAACGCAAATAAATCCAATAAATCAATAAAAATCTATATGAAAGTTATAAATATATATTTAAAATACTTTAAGTAATGTCATAATAAAAAATTATGCAAATTGTATATTTATTTAAAAAGGAAGAAATTTTCAAAAAAACAGTCTTGGGATTTTTTTTTGCCTATATGATAAAGATAGGTGTGCATGGAAATACAAATTGTATTATTTTTCAAATAATTTTTTGGCATTTTTGTCACAAAATTTGGCATCTAAAAATGTGAAGATTTGATTTTTATTTAGGAGTAATTTTTCATTTATTTCATTAAGAATTTAAATATAAGTAATAATTTTTGATATTTCATGATTGTAACTTTAGATTTTATTTTTGAACCATCTTTTAAATTCAGAAAATTGTCAATATATTATAGAATAGCCGCCTTTGGCGATCAGTCGGTTCGCCAGTATTACCATTCGCTAAAATTTTCAATTAAATATTTTAAGTAACTGGTCTCTTAATAGAGTCTCAAACAAAATATTTTTAATCTTCAAATTTTGATAGTCATACCAAACTTATACTGTTGTTTAGATCGTTTCTTTCAATTTACTATATATATTTTGCTAATTTGTTATCATTTCCGGTAAAACTTCAACTTTAAATTAAAGTGGAAATGATGAAATTGCAATTAATATAAAGATATTTTTTAATAAAACCAAGCGTTTTATTTTATTTATCATCTTTATTGTTATTTATTTATTATTATTGAATATAAGTATTGCAAACAGAATCGCTCGGTATATAAGTCTGATGTGAACTACAAAATATTTTTCATAATTTATGTAATATCTCAAACAATAATTCAACAAAAATTTCTCAGATTCAGCATAAAATTCAGTTTTTAGTTTTGCTTTCAAAAGGATTGAAATGAAATCAATAATATATTTTGTTCCGGCCTATAAATATATTTCAAAAATTATGAAGTCTAAATTTAATGCAGTAAGGTATCATATTCTGAGAAATATTCTGGACACACCAAATTTTAAATGAATGAATGTTTCTATTTTCCACGATCAAATAAGACTTATTTATAAAGTTTCGAATGTTAAAAATTTAGAAAAACTCAACATTTTCATATTCTTAGGCCAATTAATCTTGAGAAACCTGCGCGCAGATTGGCGTATTTTCTTTGAAGCAATCGATGGAAAATCTGAAATTATCCTTTTTTTATTGAATGGTGATATTCAAATTTTCATAAATCAGTCAGTTTAAGTGATTGGAAATTAACTCTTAAAAGTCAGTGATTTAGTTGATTGGAAATTAACTCTATGACCACCATAAAATCTGTGCTTTCTCTTGTGGTGTATGCATTCTCCTTAATATCCGCTCGTATAAAACATCACATACAAAAGTACTACATAGAACAAACACATCAAAAGTAAACATAACATTTCAATAGTTGCCAAAAACAAAAGAGAGAAAAATGCAATTAATAAGCAGACGATATTTAGAACAGTACAAATATTTAGACTGGAAAATGAAATTATCTGAAATTAACCACACGCGCAGACGATATTTACAAAAGTAAAAATATTCAAACCTGAAAAGGAAAATATATGAGTTATTCCATCAATAAATGCCATAAGTTTGTTTATACCTTCATTATTTTATGAGTCATTGAACTTCAAAATGGGTCCGGGACTAAATAACCAAGCTATATAGAGAGTGTAAAAGATCATAAAATAATTTTTCTTGAATTTATTTTTTAGAAAAAATAATATTTCCTATTTGTTTCTTTTCCTACAAACACGTGCCGAAAATTATATTTTTGCAGATTTCATTTCCAAAAATATTTAATTTATTTTTAATTAGAGCTTTAATCAATGTGATGGCAACACTTTGAAAAAAGCTAATTTTTTCCCATGAATGCGAAACGTGCTTAATTCTAATTTTTATTTTTTACGAAAAGAATTATTGAAAAACATCGTTAATATATTTATTTAAAAATTCATTAAAAATAGAAATTTAATTTTAAGATTAAAACATTATTATCATTTAAAAGATAAATTTTTGATCTTTAACTTCATGTAAAAATCTTTTTTGTGCGGTAATATTTTCGGAAGTTATAGCAGAAACACGCCAAAATTTCGCTTAATTTTTAAGTAAATAAAATTATAATTAAAAATTCGAAAAAATAACACCCAGGTGCACATTCCCGACCTCCAAGGTATACACTTGCCAAATTTGGCCTGTAGAGCGCCAACACACACACACACACACACACACATTGAGCTTTATTATAAGTATATATTAAATGCCTCCTCAATTTTAAAATTAAATATTTTTTTAAAAAAATATGATTCGCAATATTATTCATCATCATTGTTTTGAAATGAAAACATTTTAATTATTTTTATCGCATGTCTTTCTTTTATTAATATAAAATCTCAATTATAAATATATCATTACTTTCTTTTTTTTCTTTTTCGCATATGATGTATAAAGAGAGTATTGTAATCATTAAAAATATCGAACTTGAAATTTTGGCGATTCCATCTCTCGATGTTTAAAAATAAACAACAACTTTGATATTATGTCTACCTATCTTTTTGTGCTATGGATAACTCAAAAATGCTTTGATCTAGATAGATAAATCTTGGTATATGATTTTTATACCAAATATGAACATTTCTTTCAATTGTTGGATTAATTCATTTTAAGGAAGTCTGCCTGTTCTACTGTTTTAATATGTATCCAGCTGTCTGTTAGCTTTTCTGATGTTAGCTAGATAACCACAAAACGAAGTGAGCTAGAGGGATGAAATCTGGTTTACAGATTTAACATTTAAATTATAGATACCTTTCAAATTTGAAGCCAAATCCATCAAAGGATTGATTTTATGTTTGTCTGTATTTTCACAAGCATACAAAACACAATAACTCAAAAACGAAACGACTTAAATTTAACAAATTTGGTGTGAGATTTTTGATTGCAATTATAGATATGCGACAAATGTTTGTTTTAATCAGCTGAAAAATACGAGTCTAAAACGCCAATTCTCTTTTAGAGTGCTACTAATGCATGCCATGGATTATTGGACAAAAACATTCGCTCAGGACCACTGAAAATTCTAATTGTAAATGCATTTCATAACTATCGTTCAGCAGTGCCATGTAAGGCATTAACGACTTGATACAATGTCCAGATTTTTATGCGGGATGAAAGATTTAATACTTTTATTATAGAGTAGGGGAGAAAGTTTTGAGGAAACAACTCTCTTTAGTTTTTCTTAAAAAATTGTTAAAAGATAAAAAATTTAAGAAAATAAATAGTTAATAATTACAGATTAAATTTTCAATGAAAAAGTTCCGCGTAAACTGGTTGTCGAAGATTGTTTACAATAAACGAGGACAAACGCTTTCATTTCTTACAATACCGTTTTTACTAAATTTAACTAGCTGTTAAGTAACAATTAGTTATTATTTAGGAAATTAAAAAGTAATTTCTGTTGTTCAATAAAAAGAATATAAAATGGAAAGGTATAAAACAATTGATGTATTCAGATGATTCTGATTGAAACATAATTGCTATTTGTGTAAAGACATGTGTCATTATAAAGAATCTCATTTTACTTTCCCATATCGAAGAAGGATTCCAAATGTGGTAATAACAAAGAGATTTTAGCATTATCGTTCAAAATATTCTTGCCAAATATGAAAATCTTAGCTCTGCTTAAGTATTTGAAAATCAAGAGAGGAGAGGCTTAACAGTATGATGGAATTCCTCAGCAAATAATCCGTCATGAGGTTAATAACATTTCCCCTCATCATTTTAAATTTACTCTAGAAATGATATTTTTGCCTTGCACATAATTCCGAAAGTAGCGCACTTGTGACATAAATTACCTACTGAAATTACTTTCTCAATAACTTAAATGTATAATAACTTTATATGTTAGGTTAGTTAGGACAATAACAAATAAGGCACTCTTCAAATTTATATCTTAATTCAAATCTTCAAAATTATATCTTTATAAAGTTAACTTTTAAGTTATGATATTTTTTCTATATATATAAAGAATATTCTTCCACCCTAAGAAAAGCCATACTGACCTCAATGCAAGCTACCATGAAGCAGTTCGTCCAAAACTAGCACCCCACAGTCATTTAAAAAAACAAACAGGAGATCATTAATTAGCTCCTCCACTTTCAGGTCACCTTAGACTTATTAATTTGCCTACAGGCCCCCAGTTTCAGTACCAAAAAAAATCACTATATATAGTTGGTAAATAATTTTTTGACAGGGTTAATAAAAAGTTATTAATCAAATTCCAAGGAGATAACTATTGAAATAGTTTCGAAGAAGAGAAAGTATGGGGAATGGTTTCGAAATAGAGAAGAGATGACAATCACCTTCATTAATTATATTTTAATTACTCTACTTTCCAAATTAATCAGTAATTTACATCTTCACATTCTTGAATGAAGTGATCAATCATTCCCATTGTCATTACACTGTGACATTTGTTGTCTTTACCAAAAGTCTTATGTGGCGAGTTCAAAAATCCATGCCCCGGAAAGATTTTTTTTGAAAAAAAAATGCCTTTTATGCTATTGAAGTAATATTTTCAAAACTCTTTCTTCTGTAAATTGGTGTCTTATTTTATGCTTAAAATGATTTATACCAATAAAAGAATGTTTGCATAACAATTCAAGGTACTAAATTTAAACTGTATGCGAGTTTTAAAATACCCATTATAAATGTAATATGTTAGTTATTATTTAAATAGATAATTAAATATTCTAAGTAAATTTTACAAAAGCGGAAATTTAAATGATACGAGTCACTAGATAAAGAATGGGTAACTTTTGAATTAGTTTAAATATTTTCTACACTTCATTTGCATTTTACTTGTCTTATTTAGAAACTGTTATGATTGCTATCAGTTATTTTTATGTATAAAGTAATGAATGAACATTATTATGGTATTAAAGATAACAGAAAGCACCAAGGTAAGTGACACACCTTCAAGCGAGCACAATAAAGATATTTGCTTATCTTAGCAAAATCCGTTGTTTTTAATGGATAGCTGTTTATTCATTTATTTAATCACAATCGTAGTTATATATTCATATAAAAAGCGTTTTATTGATTGTTTTGTGTTAAATATTTGATGTATCACAAATAAAAGAAAATAGTTATTTCCACCATTATTTTATAACTTTTTTTATTAAATTACGAATAGAATATCATTTTTATGTTACAACTTCTTTTGTGGGAGGCTTGTGTATCAGGTATACCGAAATAGTTAAAACATTAGCATCTTTTGTGCGGATTCTAGGAAAGATTAAAATGTATATAGGTAATTAAAACGTTTAATGTTACAGCGTTATTGTAATTAACAAAATATTTTGCTTGGAAATTTCAATAAGAAATGAGATTACATAGATATTTTCAATGATAAAAAATTTTGCTTACAGATTAATTTAAAGAATACGTTTTATTCACTAAATGTCATTAATTTATTTTGTTATACCTATTCATCTATAAGAAATTTATAAAATATATTTTATTTGTTATATCTATTTATCTCTATCTATAAGAACCGAGATTGTATGTGTGTGCCTATATGTCTGTATATTCTACACATAGCTAGATTTTAATAATTTCTTAAATAGCTAGATTTTAAAGAATATCTTTTAATTTAATAGATTAATTTTGGCAATTTTTGAAACATTTTTTTGCCTAATATTCGACAATATCATTAAATGTTACATTGTTGTCCTATTCTTTCATAATTTTTTTAATCCAGTGTTTTTCTTGTACCGTTGTAAGATAAAGAAAAAAGAAATTATATGAGTATCAGGCAGTATAAGACGAATTAAAAAGTTAAGTGACAATTTGGAGAACGTTAGAAGACAGATGAACATGCAAACAAATTTTAATAATACTATGATGTAATGAAACTATCCTTTAGGAAAGTAGATATGCACAATACACAGAACATATGCAAGACTAATTAACGTTTAAAAATAGTTTGTTGATGGAATCATGAGCACCAAGTTATATACAAGGTATTAAAGGAAAATTAAATACAAATATTATCCTAGAAGAACAGTTTGTAGCCAGATATGGCTAGTTAAATTTTTTAAAATATTAAAATGTTGGTAACATAAAAATTATTGCTGTAAGAGACGAGAGATATTAATATGGTAATAAATATTAACAATCAGAAATTATCCTTAAGGTACGCAGAATCGTGTTATGAATGCAGAATAGATATTATGGATGCAAAATTTAATATAAAGGTTAATGTTTTCATAATTTAGAAAATACCAACTGGAAAGGCACTCAACTAAGAACTGGCATCAAGTTGGAATTTCCTAATTTTAATAAAAGCAATATATCCATGCCTCGATTTATCTATAAATAGAAGCGAAAAAATATTTTGCATTACTTGCTCTTCAATAACAGATTTGATAATGAAAAACACTATTAATTCTCTATTTTAAAAAAACAATGTAGTATATAACATATTTGTTAGTATTTTTTAAAATTATTCATTCGATTCGGGCGATGCTTAAAATCCATTCATTAGTTTCGGTGCAGCATGCCAAACGTTGCTCTTTCTCCAGAAAATAGAAATAAACAATTTATTAATTTTGCAAGTTGTCTGAAATCAATGGATTAATTATATATTTTTATGATAAATGTTCTGGAAAATAATTTTTTCCCCAGCATGATGCTTTTGCTGAATCATCGAAACGCTCATCATTGGGAACTATAGTAGAATTTTGACAGAGAGAGCTTTCTTTATAGCATTATTAATGTACTTTTTTTATATTTAACACGAAATAGGCACAGGTTTAAAGGCTTTTTAGTGAGAAATACCAGTAAAGATTTTTATTTCGGCTTTTTGTCCTAAAGCCCAACTCATGGCAAAATTGAGTCAAGCTCGGTTTGACAATCCAAATTAGACGAATTCAACTGATACCAAAAGGTTTTGAAAAATTCTTGATTTTTGAAAATGCACATTGCAGATTCTTGCCATCAACTTTTGAACTATTCGTGTAGACCTCAGAAATTACAATTTCCGTTGATTTATAATACAATTATTATACAATTAATTGA